>JACYFF010031959.1:5070647-5160744 GCA_017589665.1 Selenicereus undatus
GCCAATTGGTTTTGGGATGGAACCTCTCATGACTTGTATGCACTGCTCGGTGAATTAAGGCCCGATTTATGATAAATTTAACAGAAGCAACTTAGTATTTCCGGCACTCCAGTTGAGTTACCTCATGCTCTTGCACCACGACTTTCAATCGGGTGCGATCCTTGTGTACCGGGAATTGAAAGGTATGGATCCTGCCCCTGGCTTCAGGCCATGCGAACATAACGAAGAATTAAGCCTCCATCGCCATGGTGCTTGCCTTAATTTGCACCCTCATCACTCTTGCCTGCCTGTAATCTGCCTGCCTCTCAATCCCTTCCCTATTCTGTAAAATAATCCTTCCATGCATAATAATGAGTCTACTAATAAGAGAGCGAGTGTGTGTATTTGTATATATGTATGTGTGTGCGTCAACATTAGTAACTTCATTATTAACATAACCATTCAATGTACATATATATATAGTTGATTATTATATACTTTCTTATAAATGTGCTGGTTGTGCCCGCTATGTTATTGAAAGGCAGTGTAGACTTTAATTTTAGATCCTTTTTTAATAATGATTATTGCGCTTCTACTAGATAATAGAAGCAAATGTCAACTCCAATTTGATTTTTTTTAAAAATAAAAACCTGAATCCTATATATGTGGTTGGTTGAGAGTTGTGACAATCTTGTGCTATTGTACACATAGTTATTAAGCCCTTGATCCGGATTTTATAATCTTACGATTTTACGTATGATCTAAAAATTCTTTACTGATCCAACTTCCACTAAAATCTTAAAGTCGTTAGGATTTTGTATTTTAGAATTATTTGAATTGAAAGTCACACTCTACTTGGTGTTTGGTAAACATAAGTCAAGTTCATTTGAACTCTCTGTCAAGTTAAAATCAACTTAAGTTAAATCACACTCTACATGGCCATTTGGTGAACATGCATATGAGTGGCAAAATATTTGACTTATGTCAAAAATATTTTAAAAGTTGAGAGAATTTAGATTACCCCATTCTCAATAACTTGATTTTTTTAAATTCTTTATATATATTTTGAATTTGTTTCTAAAGTTTTTTTAATGGTATCGATATCAGCTTTCCTTGGATGAGTTCTAATCTTAACTCTTAAGTTATATTACTAGGTTGAAGATATCAAACAATAAGTTATAACTTATTTCACAAGGCTTTAAAACATGACAATTTAAGCTACACGTGCAATTCATCAAAAGAGTTCAAACTCTTTTCAACATAAGACCATCTCACATCAAAACTAGGAATCTCCCTAGCTAGGCTTGCATACATGAAAGTTGAAGATGTTTTGTCATCTATATAATACATATGGTAGATCATATATTACGTATGAGCAATTTGTCTCTTATGCATGATGGAGTGCAAAAATGTGCAAATAAAAGGGGCCATCAGCGCACCGTTTGCATGCATGCATGCACTTGAAGACTTTGAGGGGAGATAAATTGGTTACAAATTTGAACGTAACTACCCCCTTTAATTCTTTCTTCGTTTTAAATGGTTTGAAGGTGCCATCCAATTCTGCAAACGTCAACTTACAACTCCGAATGTCAACTCCTACGTACAGAATGATATGGATACATCGAAAAACTTCATTCAATCCCCAAAAAAAGAAAAAGGAAGGGGGGGGGGGGTGCTGTTGGGGCCAAGGCAAAGGGAATTGATCACATAACAAGGTAAATAAGGTGCATGGTGACATCATGTGTTGCTGTATCTCGATGTTGGAATTAAGCTTCACATTTATAACTAAGTTGATATACTTGGTAAAAGTGACCTGCAATTTATATTTGATTATTTATTTTTGAATAACTTAAAAATATCATTTAATTTTAATTTAAAAGAATTTAACTCGCCTCATGATTTGAATTATCCTAAAAATTAATGATTCATTATAACTACATCTCTTGGGATTATATTAGACCAATTGATCAAGAAGGCTAGTTGAAAATGTCTTAAGTTCACGAATCTAATTTACAATGAATACAACAGAAAATTTGGGAGTATTCATATTGTATTTAGTGAGTATTAGTATTATATATAATAAACAATTGACTTACATAAGTAAGTATTATCACACATATAAATCACTTTGAGAATTAATTAAGTATAATAGAATTATACTAAAGAAAAAAAATATATAAAAAGTAAAACTCATAAAAGCTATGACTTGTAATATATATGGTGAACATTTTTTGCTCCATATATTGGTAATTAACAAAATGAAGAATATATAAATAATTATTAAAAAAAAAAGATAGCTAGAGAAGCAATCCAAACATCCAAAATATTTCGTGTGTAAGCAAAATGTATTGTGTGCATCAATAATATTATGTTCGGTATGCATCAAGCTAAGCATATTCAGTATGCATTAGTTATGTATTAGGCGTGCATTATTACAAGTATCGTGACACACGCATGATGCCAGCATGCGTCGGTTAGACGTTTGCTTTGCTTATCGGGAGTACACTGCTGAGTGTCTAAAATAAGGACGCTTATAGAAAAGGTATATGACCACAATTACCTTGAAAGGGTTTTAAGCTAATCCAATAATAATGTTTTGGGTGCTTTTATAGAGTCAATGTTGTCGAAACCCTCAAGCTAATTAGAGCATTTTATTTTCCATTTTTGTAGACATTTTTTCTTTTAAAAAAAATTTTAATTCCTTGGGAAATAGAATAAAATTTGGGACTCCCATAAACATAACTGATGCTTCAAAAATGCGCAGAAATTTGTTAAGTAAAAGACAAAGGATATTAAAACCACATAGGCCTCTCCCTCTTTGTGCTTGGTATGCAGCCAGGCCAATACACCTATTAATTCTCCTATTTGGCTGCATTGTCCCACCCCCTCACTATCTCAACTCCCCTAACAAGCTAGAGGGAAAATGAGGAATGATCAACATGCAAAAGAGAGCCCCAACCACCAAAGGGCTAAGCTTCACGGGGTGAGAAGGCGCTCGAAGGCTTATGCAAGTGGTGGTGCAGTGAGACCCTACGCCAGTTCCAAGACGCCAAGGCTTCGATGGACTGATGAGCTCCATCGTTGCTTCCTCCGTGCTGTTGCTAGGCTTGGTGGTGAAGATCGTAAGCCCTAACCCTATATGTCTTCCCCTCTTTTTGCACCCGGCCATTCCCCCTTAAACAGACATAATTTTTGACCAAATCAATCTGCTATTTGTTAATTAAGAAAAAAATGGAGAAACTATGTGATGAGATATGGGACAACAATAGCTTGACGTTAGTAAAAATGAAAGGTTCAAAGACCAACAATTTTTTTTAAAAACTAACTATCAGCATTTAGAATGTCGTCTCTCAAAGATGGGAAAGAAAGAAAAAAAAAACCGATTCTCGTCTATGTTTGAATGATTTCATGCATGTGCATTTAGAAAATGATTAATCAAAATTCGGAAAATGTAGATGGTCATTTCCTTTTCCTCTGACACCCCTAAAAAAAAGAGCTTGATTTTTATTTGTACACAGATTATATGAAATGTCTCAAATTCTGCGAAAACGGAACCCATACTAAAAAATGCTATTATTGTCATACGAATGATGTGAAATGAGACATTTCTATATATTTTTATATATCAAAGGTGCAACACCGACGATGATCTTACAAGCAATGGGAGTAGATGGAATTACCGTTGCCCATGTTAAAAGCCACCTCCAGGTAATTGTCTTAAATTTCTTATGTATATACAGTGCTATAATTATGCTTTTTGTTTCTTTATTTATTTTATGTGATTAATCAGCCTTTGCTGTCTAGTGGACTTACATATATTTTCTGTGGTTTTTTATTGAATATTTTAAAAAATAAATAAATAGACGTACAGGAGTACGATGCAGGAAAAATTAATCCAAGGTAATTCGACCTCTTGCATCAGTCATATCTCTAAGCATTAGCTTTACTTATTAATGCATGCTTTTGATTTTTATATTACTAGTCTGGACCCATGTTTTGCATGGTACAAGCTAAAGTAGACAGTTTGAATATATATATATATATATATACACACACACACACACACACATATACACACGTGCGCATGCGCGTGCGCACACACACACACACTCTCTCTCAAGTAAGAAAAATATTAATTAAATCGCACAACATCTAATGATAATGGAAGAATCAAAATCATATCGACATACATGCACGCAATTAGACAAAATTAATTAATAGTTTAAAAGTTAGTTAAAAAATAACTTAATTTGTTAGAAAAGAATTAATAATATGAGAGCGTATCTAGGGCATCGATAAAAAGGTATTCATTATTGTATTTTAATTCCTACAAATTACAAAAATATAAAAAGAAAAATGAGTGCAAGAAAAATATAAACATCCTAGTAAGACGATGAAATAGGAGACAATACCTTACTATTTTAACGCCTAAAATCAGCACAAACATGATTAATGTATAATTTATGCATACAAACAGCCCCTAATTACACCAAACATAACATTCCACTCAAAAATAAGTAACTTAAAGAACACACATCCTACATCCACAAAAATTTGTAGAAAAATACAGAATATTATGAGAAATTCATCATAAAATTTTCATAATTTTTCCTCGAGCCAATCATCCGCATAATTGAAACAGTACCCGAAGATATACATTAGAATATGGGAGATTTCAATCAAAAATACATAAATCGTAAGATATACATAAATCATAAGATACGCATAAATCATAAGATACACATCAAAAATTCATGAAAATTTACAAAAAATAGCCAAGTATGATAGATAATATACAGTAAAATTTTCACAAATTTTCTCCAAACAAATAACTCCTAGAAATTGAAATAGTAGATAAAATCATGCACCAAATCAGGGCAATTTCAATAAAAAGTTCATAACTCAATTAAGCATTCAAACTACATAAAAATTTACTGAAAAATTTTCAAATAACATGTAGATTCTATAGTAAAATTTTCATATTTTTTTTCAATCCAATAACTCACAATAATCAAAACAGTTGGCAAATTGGCACTAACCAACATAACAGTTTTATTCTAACGGAAAATTTAAATTTTATTTAAATAAGCAAAATTGAAGCAACGGTTGAGATCAAGAGAGATATTGTATCCAACGGTCTAAAAACTCTAATTTATGAGAATTTAGGAAAAATTCACATCATCACAACATTGCTATTATATAATAGTATAGATTTTGTATTTTTTTTTTCAACTGTGTATTGTTTCTACTTTTTTTTAATTAAATGCGTATTCGACTTCCTCTGTTTCACTAGGAATTATTCTGTTTCAATAAATCCCATCATTTGAAAAAAAAATAAAAAAATAAAATGAGAAACACAAACCAAAAATTGTAACGTTCACATACAATATTTCAGAATTTTTCCAGTTTTGCATGGAAAAGTCGTTGACTGGTTTATTGGTAGATGGAGGCCTTTAATTATTACCCCGTGCACATTCCCTCTTTTTCATCAACAGAATACATTCGACTCGTAATTCGTAAATGGCCTCACACGCCGGTCACCCTCCCCCCTCCCAGCCCAGGCCACGCGTGCCAAAATTCGCGTGTCTACCCGGCCTGCCATGCCTACCCGCGTGTCATGTTTGCTTGGTTTTTGTTTTTTTTTTTGTTTTTTGTTTTTTTTTTGAGGTTATAAATAATTTTTATATGATTAAAAAAATAGGTTGTGTGTTATGAAGTGGGTCCATGATAAAATTTTTTATTGGGTTATTCAAATTGGAGTTCCATGGGTTGGAGAAGTGATGGAATGCAAGTTTTAAAAATATGAAATTTTTGCTTACGTGGCAAACTTGAGTTCCAAAAATTGGCACTTGGGTTGGGGATGCCCTAAGATTTTCCACAAAAGTTAAAAACATAAAATTCTGTGCACCAATCGACCCCAAAATTCTGTTGATTCATCCCCCATAAATTAAAGAAAACATTAACTTGTGCATAATTTTTAAAAATGGGCATTAATACTAAGGGCATCCCCAACCCAAGTGCCATATTTTGGAACTCAAGCTTGCCACGTCAGCACTAGTTTCACTTGCATTCTACTCAATTTTTCAACCAATGGAACTCATTTCAGGACAATTAATTACATGGAGCCCACAATTTGATCTTAATTTATTACTTTTTATTTTAATAATATAAAAAATATACATTACCTTAAAAAAAAAAAAACAAAAAAATAATTAAAAAAACAACAAATGGCACGCGGGGAGGAACTGGGGCCGGGTAACCATGCGTGGCACTTCCCGCATGCCACTGGCTGGGGGGTAAGCGTGTGACACGCAGGTGGGCCCCCTGCCATGCGTTCCCCCCGGTTGGGGATGCCCTAAACGGGTTGGTTTCTTAGGATATTTTTATACATACTATTCATCTCATATTTATAGTTAAAAATATCACTTTTCTAGTTGATTCCTTAAAAATTATCGACCATTTTTGAAAGATCTATCAGTGTTTCTATTGGTTGGGAGGGGAGTACAGTGATTGATGAAGCAGAAAAATTATTTCTCCAACTCAATTAATATAATTAATGTATGGCTAAAACTATAATCACTAAATGGATTTATCATTTGTTCGGACTTAGTCCCTATTCTGCACCAAAAAACTAAGTTGAACCCATTAATATTTTACTAACATGGCCAGGAAGATTGAAGATAAGTGCGAGTGTGGTGGTGCAGCTAGTTTTTGAGACTTTGAACCCAGGTTAATTTTGTGGCATATCATGCCGTGCATTGTAGATACGCTTGAAGCCGCTAAGAAGAGCGGGAAGAGTATGAAGTACATTGCTGGTATAATCCCACAACTTGTGAACTCCCTTCATTCTCGTCCAGTCACTCGCCCGCAAACCAGGCTACAAAGGCTCAAGGCTCTGCTCGTGAAAAAGGCACTTGACAAGCACTTTTCCAGTGACAATCAGCCACAACGATGGATGGAGATCGAGAAAAAGGCGGTGTCTGAAAGTAGCGTTACTACTCTTCATATGCCTGGAGAAGGTGGAAAGATATCTCATGCCTACTTGGTTTTCAATCAACTTCTCAAAACTTCTGCCTCAGTCTCAACTTCAGTTCCTCAGGTACATATATGTAATAGTGCATATGATCAGTAACAGTAAGCAAGTTACATGATACAATAGACAGCCACAATAAGTTCAGTGTATTCGTATATAGAACAACACCATAACACATAGGACAGTAGTATTCCTATTTTTCCAATTCAGCTTTTTAATAGGACACTGTTATATATAGAAATTCCTATGCAATGCATGAAATCTCATGAGTTTTAATTGTAATAATTATCTTGAATATTAATTAAAAATTGTCTTTTCTTTTGGGGGGGGGGGGGAATCTTTCATACTTAGGGTTGTTCGTTATGAGCGTGCATATTGGATAGGCATGTACCAGGTTTGCGCAAGTTATAACAGATTTGAGTTGGTTGGAGTAGGTTTGACTAGTAAAAAATATGTTTGAGCAGATTGGAGCAGGTTTGACTAGCAATTAGTAGATTGAAGCAGTTTAGAAGCAAGTTTGTGAGTAGGTTGAAGCCAATTTGACTACCAATCAGCAAATTTGGGTAGATTAGAGCAGATTTGACATAGTAGATTTGAGCAGGTTAGAGCATATCGGAGCAGGTTGAAATAATTAGCAGGTTTAATATGCTCATAACAAACATACCCTTAATAGACACATTGACTTATGACACACAATAAATTTCCCACATTTTCCTATTTTAAGATTGACATTAATTTGAGGAACTAACCTTTTTTTTAAAAAAGGAAAACTATTAGTTAATTTTAAAAATTTATGTGAATGATATGTGTCAAAAAATTAAAAGGGCTTATTTTCTTTTAATATATATACATGTATAAGCATTTTTCACTTGAATTTTCAGCGAAGAAAGGGAAAGGGAAAGGGAAAGGAGAAAGTGCAGGGTGATGAAGAAGCTGATAAAAAGAGGCGCATAAATGACTCAAAGAAGGTGGATGTACTTTACAAGGAAACGATGAAGAAACATGAGTTTGGTGGCCCAGATCCAAGCCTGAGGCTCGACATCAGCTTCCCCGATCTCACTCCAAACGCTACTAGCCAAGACCTTTCCCTGGACCTCACCCTATAATAATCCATAAGAAGTTGTTCTGTACATATTTATGTTTGGCGAGCAGGTAATCAAGTGGCTCATTCAAATTAGGGTTTCCATAATCACATATGAATGAAGTCATGTTGGATGTGATGATGAAGTTGTACTGCTGGATGTCTCTCTAAACCATTTAGGCCTCATTTTATTTTGCATTTTTGAGGATTTAGTTAAGAGCTTACATCTCCTTACATCTTCTTAAAACTCCTTACATTCTTAACATATTCCTTACATCTTCTTACATCCCATACAGATTTTCTATAACATTCATTTATTTTAATTACAGAAATATGTATATTTTTTAATTATGCTACCAATATACAAAATTTGTAAATATCTTATAAACACAACACTTACATAAACATAAAAACATAATGTAACAATGTAAATTATATTTAAGTTTCGACATGAACAATATATGTTATTATAGATGGAATAGACCATACTTTTAAAATTATAATACAAAGCTTTTGTTCATATTTAAGTCTGAAGCATATATGAAAACTGTCAAATTATATGCGACGAAAGCATTGCAGCTATTTCATCCCTAAGTTTATCCATATCAATTTTGTTGCTATCATTATACAATTAAATATTTGGTGATCGTTCCAAATTTGTTCCCTTACTGAGATAATATGCGCTTGTTATGCAGAATGATAAAATTGTGCAGAGTACAACAAGAAACAAAATTTTATTGACAAAACTAATGTACGAAATTTTATTGGTAAAATTTATGAGTTAAATATATTTTATTGTTGTGTAATTAACTTAGTTAATGGTGTATTTTTAATAAGTTTATTATTTTAATATTATTATTTCTCATCCAAAATGTTCATTGTAAAACAAACATATTTCATTTCAATTATATTAAGAAATATTTTGTTTACTAATGGTATCAAATTTTAGTCGTAAATATGACTAATATATCATAATTGTCACAAATTATACTATACAACTCTTCAACAATTCCTTACATATATCCTTACAACTCCTTACAATTCCTTACATCTTCTTATAGCTCCTTACAGCTTCTTACATTTTTTTTATAGCTTACAGCTGTATCTTATCGCGAAATAAAACAGGCCCTGGACTACGCTTTATATTATTATGAGCATCAGGTTACTTAAATTTTCAAGAGAAACAAAGATTGGTGGAGAGTCAGCTGAGATGAAAATTATAAACAAAAAAAAAAAGCGTGAGAAATTCTATTCAAATAGATGATGTAGATTTTTCCCCCCAAAAAAAACAAAGGAAAAAGAAAAAAGAAAACTGTGAGCTACTAATTTTTGGATTAAACATGATGCTCGAAGATTAACACAAGGAGTTGGTGTTTGAAAATTATAAGATAAACTGAACACATCCGTAGTCTTCACGGCATTTCCCGTGTTGTTATACCTATTCACATTCAATTCTCCCAACGATTGTCGGACCATTTAAAGATACCCTTTACAACTTTGATGCTAGAGACTGCTAGTGGAGGGCATGAATTTTTTTTTTATAAAAAAATTATGGATACTACTGATTAAATTCTATATACCTCTCTTGTGGCAAATTATTATGTAAACTCGGAAGCACGTGCTCCTATATCTATTATGTATATATTTTTTTAGGGTGTATTTGTCGTATATTTTATATTTTAATATATAATTGCTTCTGTGTCATATGAAAGTACATACACTCGAGTGTATAATATAGGCTTTGCTCTTTAATTGTTAAATTCTTGTTCCAATTTGATTATTCAAACATAAGAATCTGATAGCTGTTGATGCCAAAGAAGTTGATCTTTTAAGAGAAGTTCTAAAATTTGTAGAACAAAGGCAGGAAATGTTAAGGACATACAAGTTCTAAAATTTATATGTGACTCCCATCACTCATAGAAGAGCTCCTAAGTACTTTTTAATAGAGATCTAAACCTAGGTAAATTCTAAGACTTGTTTCGAGAGCTTCATGTGCAGATGGATGCTATATATGAAGCTATATGATGAAATGAGTGTATTTTAAATATAACTCAACATTTTTTAAAGACCATTAATGGGTAGAAGATGGAGTGGACTTTCAGAATGTATTTTCAATTGATATCTAAGATTTAAGGGGATGTCAATTCCCTATATTTCCTAGGGACAAAGGCATCTTTCTCGAATGCCGTCTGCTGAAGGCTAACACCTATGCCATTAATGATTCTTAATTACACCTGACAAATAGGCTGTTTGCTACATCTTTGTGTTGGATTATATTCAAGTTAATCATATTTAGTTCAAGTTTGTTCGGTTCAGATTGGTTCATGTTGATTTCAATAATAACAGCAACAACTATCTGTATCGGTTCCACTTAAGCACAGTCTGAGGAGATCCAAAAATATGTAGTCTTACCTTTACAAGCATGCCTACTAATACAGAGATCGAGTCTTATAAACCCACACAAAAAAAAGGGAGGTTGATAACTTGATATCAAGCGGGCTGATTTTTGTTCAATGAAATGTGTATTTCAAAGTAAACTAACTTTGGAGGAAAAATCTTTCATTTTAGTCGAGTTAATTTAAGTTTCAATCAAAAAGAGATTAGCCTAATTTGACTGTCATTTCATATATTAGTTCAGGTCATTTAATTTTGATTGCAGATATTGGATCAATTTTCTCTATAAGCATTATTGATTCTAGCTGTAGGTACAACTGTATTAATTTCTTCAACTGCCAATGTTGATGCCCCAAAATTTGGTGCATTGCGATCAGTATAAAACCTCATCGCTCACTGCTACACTACCATCCATTGGGTTACTGGTTGACAGATTATATAATAAGGAAAAATATGACTACGCAGTTTGTCCTTTTAGTGCTCATGGGTTCTCTTATTTGGAGCCCAGTTAATGCTAGGAAGCTCAGTGGTGGGCTTTATGACCAAGAGAACATTCTCCCAAGTGGGCTGGGCCTTGGTGCAGGAGCTGGAGCTGGAGCTGGAGAGGGTGTTGGGCTTGGTATTGACGGCACCGGATTGGGCCTTGGTTGGGGACAAGGAGTCACGGTCGGTATCGGTGGAGGAGCCGGAGGAGGTGGAGGCATCGGTGGCGGTCTTGGTGGTGGAGGAGGCTTGGGTGGGGGCGGAGGCCTTGGTGGTGGAGGTGGAGGTGTAGGAGGTGGTCTTGGCGGTGGAGCTGGTGGTGGCGGAGGCTTGGGCGGTGGTGGTGGCCTTGGTGGTGGAGGTGCAGGAGGGGGTCTTGGTGGCGGTCTTGGCGGTGGAGCTGGTGGTGGTGGAGGCTTGGGCGGTGGTGGTGGAGGTGCAGGAGGGGGTCTTGGCGGCGGAGCAGGTGGTGGTCTTGGCGGTGGAGCTGGTGGTGGTGGAGGTGCCGGTGGTGGAGTGGGTGGAGGGCTTCCTTAGGCCAATATGCTTTAAGCACTTGGTGTAGTATTCAGTAATTAATTTGCTCTATTAGTAAATAATCTAGCAACAACTTGGAAGCACTAAAGTCGAGTAATGTTGCCAAGATTTCATGTTTTTCCCCTTCCATATGTGTTTATTGAGAAGCCCATACTTTGGCTGATAATATGATGTTCTAGCCTTAGGGGCATATGTGAAATTCTATCATGACTTAAAGTTGTATGTAAGCCATATGTCCTACAGATTGCAAGATAAAATAATTTCTTTTCTAGCAATTATAACTATAAGTCCTTGAGCTAACCATCATTGTGATTGATCAAAGACTGTTGGACACATCAAGTTTTTCGCAAAATAATTAGCATATGTCTTTTGTTGTTTTCACATTAATTTAAAATGTTCGTTGTAACATTATAAGATTTTAATATAGGAACTTAATTAATATATTGCTAGTAAATAAATTAAAATTAGGTTGAATTAGACATCAAAAACTTCGTTTGATGTGATATATATTTAGGTTTGTTCATCGAAAAATCTGGACTTAATTAGGTGTATGACATATTAATGCTTTAGAGTTCTTGTGATGATATAAGAGGCGACTCTCTGCCATGATGAAGGGAAAGAAGGGACAAGCACAGCTTAAATAGCTGGCACAGTGTTAAATCTACTTGCACTGGTATTAAAAAAAAAATGATTCTAGGTACCATGTTTGATCACTTTGATTGTTTTACAAAAATTTCCAATTATGAGAATTTTAGTATATGCTTGACATTCAAACAAGTAATATCGTGGTTTAAAGCTTTTGTGTCAAATTAGTTTCGATAATCATTGCGAATATATTTACGGAGTTATCAAAGCTTAATAGTTTGCGATATCAGCAGCTGATTTTATGGGACGTGCTCTTATGAGAAGGAGCAAATAATCTCTATTTTTACCACTTATATTTGTAAAAAAAAAAAAAAAAGTTGCGATATCAAATTAAATGTGTCTTTTCTGATTCACATGCAAAGAATATCATAAAAATCATGTAAATCTTCTCTAAAAGTTTCAAGCCTTATTCATTTACAAATTTTAGCGTTAATCTGTAAGGATCTATTTACAAATCTTGAGATGTTCTTATAAATTTCAGTAAACATAAATAGATCAGATAAAATAAAGTGCATAGGGATAGGGTGCATGGTCCACAAAAGCTCCAATGAAGGCATATTGGATGTTTATGTTTTTGACATAATGTTGATGGTGAAAAAGATTAATTATATATGAAAGAAGATTTCTGCAGAACATGCACGCACGTTCATCTGAGCTACTATTCTTCATTATTGTCTGCACTAAAAAAAAAGGATTAGTTCTAACGCTTTTTGGTAATTGTATTCTAAATCCTAATTATAGGGAGTCAGCAGCGATTTGTTGGTTCTTGATTTGTTATATAACGCCGTATTATTGAGCAAGTAAGATCTACTAATTTGAGATTAATACAGGTCAAATAGTATATTGTATTTGATAAAGTAGATCTTGTAATATGAAATGGTGTATATTGTATCCTTGAAAGAGACACGGAGTAGATTGTCCTTCATAATTAAGCTGAGTTATAATTAGCTTGCAGGAGAAAATGCGACATGAACATTAATTGAGAATCAGACAGTAACAAAGATTTTGGTGGCTAATTATCACTAACAACAGCAATGTGGAGAGAGAATACAACTTAAGTGTTGTGAGGGATTACGTCACGCATTGTTGTCTGGCCAGGGTTAATTTGCAACTCAAGGTGATTGACATGCATACATATAGTATATCATAAAAAGTTGAGCCTGATTCGTGCTCTTTTATGAGTTATTTGGGTTGTCATGATCAACACACAGCACCACCACTCAATTTGAGCCTCACCTTAATGGGATTTAATGGTTTGGGATTTCAGTCTTTTCAATTGAAAAAGTTGCTGAAAATTGTTATCAAAGATATTAATTCGAATACATAGACCTTTGTGCCTAATCACTAACAACCCCCCTAAAAAAAGCCCATGTTGGAAAATAGCTTCAATGGATAATACTGAGAAGTGATTAACAACTCTTAATTGAAAATTGCCATAAAGTGGGGACGTTTGGTTAGCTTAACATGAGAAGTTAAACTATCATCATATATGACTCCTAATTTTTGACGAGGCCATGTATTGTAGGTACCACGGCCACTAACACGTCCATAAAAATCTATCGATATGATCATGCATGGTAATATGCACGTACATTTAATCGGTCAAAACTTTGCCGCCTATTGTGCAACGCACTTTCATTGCATATATAGTAGAAAATATATTTGGTGAGACTTAAATTTTATTCGATGAGTTAGACTAGATACATATGAACTAGTATGTAACATCGAACAATTATAAGGGTATAATATATGGTATGTATGACCTGGTGGGGGGGGGGGCTACAATCTAACTAAGGCATTAATTTATATGATAGCTCAATTTTCATGAAGTATTTAAAATTCATATGTTATATCAAAACACTGTTTTTTTTTTAAAAATTCAAATCAACTTTTATGTCAAATCATTAAGAACGATAATTCCAAGTCTAATTCTGAATTATGTTTAACTCCCTCTATCATATATCAAAGTTAATACTAGCCATCAAAAGTAATTTGTGTTAATAGCTTTATTGTTTGTAAGTGTCTGACTTTTGGTATTTTGTTTAGTATTATACTCATGAGCCGATCTTTCATCTTGGCAAGTTCAGACTCAGCTCAACTTGAATACACCTCTATTTATATTTACGATAGATCCATCAAATCATAAGTTTATCTTCTTGAACGCAGGGAGACCATGTTTTGCATTTTGGATCTCTCTAGAAGTTGTCTATGTATGATAAAGCTAGACCTCATGCATATAGTCCATTGATGATAAACCTCCTCCTCCCTCTCTCCTTGTTTTGAGCAAACACCTTTATCTTGCAGCTTCAAAGTCAATGAATGATAGTTGGAGGAGGTATGGGCAACACAATGATGGTAGACCTTTATGGAAGCATTAGCTAGGTCAATACCCTAAAATGTGATCCACATTGGATAATGAAGGCCCCTTTTTCACCGCTTAGGGTGTGGTTTGATGCCTAAAAGGTGACATATTAGGGGCCTATTTTAATTGGTTTGATCAATGCTCTTCCAAAGTTATAAGCACCAACTCCCACCAATTGACAAACAAATAAGGAGGGACTTGTACTTCAAACAAGGAATTGTTCACATGGGTTTCCTACCTAAAGAAGGGGTCTTTGGCCAATTGTGATACTCCTTCCCCTTTAATTTGTCCATTTATTCCATTGTGGAGATTTGCTGTATTCCATAAAAGAGAGAAACAACTAAAGCAAGACAAATTTGACAGATGACCCACTGTTTGGCACTGGATTTTCCTAATTACTATATTATTCACATTGACTTAGAAATAGTTTGTTAAGTAATTAAGTAATTAACATTGGATTGTGAAGGATGGAGAAGAAACAGAATGGAAAGAAGGTACCTAGTTGTATGACATGCAATTAACAATTAAGAAATCCAATGAGGAGATAGGAGCGTACAATGCAGGTTCCTTAGCTTTTCATTGCTCTTTAATTTGTTAAGTGAATATTCTATCTTTTCTAATGAAAAGTTCAATACATACGAAACTTTTAAAGTCGCAAAATTTATATTTTCTCAAATTTAAGAATGTGCTAAAATTTTAAGCATGACAAGATCTTGAAAATGAATGAAACAAGGTATTAATCACATAACTGGGTTATAATTATCAGGGATTTTTTTTGACATTTTTAATTGTATGACACTCTTTTAACATCTGTATATTGTCCATTCAATAATACTTTTCGACACTCTACATCACCAAAAAAATCAATTTTCCTTTGTGACAATTAGGAAACACACATTTCATTCCAGAAAATTTCTTTATCGATCACAATTTGATTTTATTCCATAACGTGAGTTTTTATTATTTGTTAGTTTTATGAGCAAACTAACAATTGGGTGCATGTAGCTGGTTAAATGGTCCCACTGTCCTTTGCTGCAAAGAAATTTCTGGAAGATACGATATCACCCACTCCACCATCTCTTGTTCAAGTGTATTAACTAACTGCCCTTGAAAATGACATGATCATGGTCTTATTAGCATGGCACTTTAGAAAAATGATATAGTCATGTGGATTTTTATTTTAATTCCCATGATAATGATATAGTTAGTAGGTCTTTTATTGTATAATTAGTGAGGAATTAACTTCACATATTGACAAATGAGCATCTATCCAGCCATTTCATACTTGAGAACTTTCTGACTAAAAGCAGATGTGAACATCATTTGTAGCAAATGTCAAATTTATCTTGTCAGATAATCCCAAAATGTCGAATGAGATATCCAATAAAAGGACTAAAGGACCATGTTTATCTCACGTAAGTAATTAACTCACAAGACGTTTATATTAGGATGCTAATTAACTAACATAGTATGTAAATTTCGATAAATATATCAAGTTATTCTTATTAGTTTTGAATTATTGGGATGAGTTGATAGCCTATATATTTTGGTCAGATGGTAGATGGGCTTCAAGAGATTATTTAAGCTTACGCTTATTTTCTTAATATATTCCTCAGTAAAGGACGATCAACGGTGAAATATGTGCACCATATACCACGCAAATTGGGTTGACCTGATTAGGGTGTCATTTAATATTTCATTGGCGTAGTCGATGAATGTTTCAACTTAAAAAAAAGGGCAGCACGGTGCACAAGCATCCCGCGTTCACGCAGGGTTCCAACCGTGAAATAAGTCACTGACAAAGTCAAGTTAGGCTGCCTATAATTTATAATTAAGTGTAGTCATTGAAAATTTGGTGATTTTAAATTATAAATTACTTTAATTTAGAATTAGACAAGATATTTTAAGAGCATCTTGTGATAAGACATACATCATCACTCATACATGAAGTGTTGTTGAATTGGTAATTATACAACAAATTTGTATTCAAAATTTCTCTCTCTATGTATGACTCCGTGATAGGTAGTTTCCTAATAGTTTCATTTGTACACCCTCTTTATCAATAGTATGGTATGCCTGCATAACTAAAGATGAACATGAATATGTGATATCTTGAGAATAATTTTCACTTCTTAATACATTGACCTACTTCATATGAACAACTAATTGAGAAATGTACAAGACCTCATATGATCTTTATGGGGGCCATTTCCTATTTGATCATCTTATCTCTTTTGGCCTCACTATGTAAAAAAGGAAATTAAATCAACTGTCTAAACTCCAAAGGGCTGCTGCATGGAAAAATGAGACCAACCAATCAGGGGGATACCCTGACTTAGACTTAGCGATAAGCTGGAGTAAAAGAGGTTGGTCCTTTGACAAGACATTCAACAAAGCTTAATCAAGCTGTTATTCTTTTTAATTAAAGAGTTTTACAACAAAATTGAACAAGTCAAAGCTTTTGATAATCAGTATCAAATGTCAATAAAGTTCATCCACTTACCTTGTTTAATGTAATCAAACCATTATACCCCAAAGCAAAATCTTAATTCCTCTGTTCCAACTAACAGATGAAAAAAGATACATATATAAAAATCGTGGACTGCGGCTGTCCCGCCCTGCAATTATATGTTACACAAAAGAATGTCAAGAAAATGTGTAAAATCAAGACAATGATAGACTTGACGGGACATTAATTTATTGGTTTTGGGGGGCCTGACATGTGTATATAAAGCACGGATGTGTAGGCCTCAGGATCTCATCACTCAAAGTGCGAGCCATTTGATCATAACATCACTCAAAGTCCCACTGTTATCACCTCAAACAGAGCCATGGCTGTCTCTACTAAAGCTCTGTATTCCAATGTACTCATTGTCATGATCATACTTAGCTGTTTAAGCGCCGGGATTCACGGTGATGATGGCGGTGACGGGATGTTTGGTGGTTGTGCCTTTCGGTGGAGGGGTTGTGGAAGCTTCTTTGGCAAAGGGTTTGGTGGCGTCAGGCCTGGTGCTAGTTATGGTATGGGTGGTGGTGGTGGCAGCGGTGGCGGTGGAGGAGTAAGGGTTGGGAGTGTAGGTAGTGGGGGTATTGGACATGGTGAAGGATATGGAGCTGGAGGTGGAAGGATTGTTGGCAATGGTGTTGCTGGTGGAGGTGGAGGTGGCGGTGGTAGTGGAAGAGATGGTGGAAGTGGTGGTTTCGGTTCAGGAGAGGGGTCTGGGGCTGGAGTTGGTGTAGCTGTTTCAAAAGATAATGCGGCTGCTTTAGCAAGTAGTGTTGGTGGTGGCGGTGGTGGAGGAGGAGGAGGAGGGGGAGGAAGTTCAACGGAAGGATTAGGTCATGGTGAAGGACATGGAGAAGGTGCTGGTGTAGGAGTGGGAATCATAAGCGGCGGTGTCACTGGAGGTGGAGGTGGAGGTGGAGGTGGCGGTGGCGGGGGAGGCTCGGCTGAAGGAGTGGATGGCCACAATAAAGGTCATGGAGAAGGTGCTGGTATTGGAACCTCGAGTAGTGGCATTGTAGGCGGAGGTGGTGGAGGTGGAGGTAGCGGTTCAGTGGAAGGGTTAGATGGCCACGTTGAAGGTCATGGAGAAGGTGCTGGTGGTGGAGTTGGAGCTACAAATGGTGGCATAGCTGGAGGTGGTGGAGGAGGCACTGGTGGTGGTTCAATAGAAAGGTCAGGTGAGCATAGCGAAGGCCATGGAGAAGGTGCTGGTGCCGGAGTAGGAATTACAAGTGGCGGCATTGCTGGAGGAGGTGGAGGAGGGGCTGGCAGTGGTTCAGCACAAGGGTTAGGTGGTTATAGCGAAGGTCATGGAGAAGGTGCTGGTGCTGGGATTTCAGCCGCGGGAGGTGGTGTTGTCGGAGGAGGCGGAGGAGGAGGTGGTAGTGCTTCAGCAGAAGGTTTTGACGGCCATGCAGAAGGGCATGGAGAAGGTGCAGGTGCTGGAATTGGAATCACAAGTGGTGGTGCTGCTGGCGGAGGTGGAGGAGGTGGCGGTAGTGCTTCAGCAGAAGGGTTAGGCGGACATGCAGAAGGTCATGGACAAGGTGCGGGTGTTGGAATTGGGGTCACAAGTGGTGGCGTTGCTGGAGGAGGCGGAGGTGGTGGTGGTGGCGGTTCAGCAGAAGGGGTTGGTAGTGAAGGTCATGGAGAAGGTACTGGTGCAGGATTTGGAGTCACAAGTGGTGGAGGTGGAGGAGGAGGAGGTGGTGGTAGCGGTAGTGGGGGTGCAAGTGGCTTTGGAAGTGGAAGAGGATACAGTCAAGGCTACGGCTTTGGAGCAGGATTCGGTATGGGGATGGGAGGAGGGGGCGGCGGTGGTGGTGGTGGAGGTGGAGGTGTTAGTGGGGAAAGTTATGGTCAAGGACAAGGCAGTGGATATGGTGCTGCTGGTGGAGGATTTGGCAGTTATGGTGGAGGAAATGACAAGGGTGGGTTTCCTACAGGTGTTGGACGTGGTGGTGGTAAAGGTTATGGTGGGGATTACGGAATGGGTATGGGATTTGGCATGGGCTTTGGATTTGGGATTGGAATAGGTGGCAATCAAAGTGAGGAAAACAGTGACAATGCTCACCATCGCCAGCCATAGAGCTAGTTGCATGAACTTTCAACAAAAGAAAGATCTACATAGTCATTTGATTTGCATAGCCTCTTGTTCTATGTGTTTAAATAACTTCCTTAAGAGTTTGAGACAAAATTTTGTTCATTTATGTAGCAGCCCACAAGATATACTTGAATTCAATGAAGAGTCAAATTTGATCTTTCATATTTAACTTTATCAAGAATCTTTATTATATGTGTTGTCTTTACTTTTTTTTATATATATAAATATAATTATTGATGGTATATGATATTTCAACACATTAACACACTGCAAAACTAGCAGAAAATATTCATTGATGAAGATGACAAATACAAGTTCATTTGGTCCAACATTAACATTCAAGTTCAAATTTTGTTTCTCATGTTCTATATTTTCTAACTAACAACCTTTAGAACATATTATAATAAAATGATTTATAAAACTATCCTCTGCTCTTTTTTTCAAAATGGGAAGTGATAATCAAAACATTTTTAATTTAAGATCGATCATGAAAAACCAGTTTCTTTATAATATAGTGTAAGATTGTTTACATCAATTTGGTCTTGTCTCCTTATTACTGTGTTTAAGTGAGATTCCAAGTTATCGATGTGAAATCTTGAGAACATTATACTATGCTAGCTAGTTGACTAAGGTCCATACCCTACTGAACTTTTTTTTTTTTTACAATTAATTTAATAGTAGGTTGTAGCATTTCCAAAACCATTTAATTAATAATAATAAACTAGTAGATATAAGCTCATATGGAAGATCACCAGAAATAAGCGCAGGAGGGGTGTCAAGAATTAAGGGGATTAGAGCAAGAAAAGAATGGTATTATATTAGACTCTTTTTTCCCCCTTCTTTTCAGGGGAGTAGCATGGTATCAAGTAAAGAAAGTTCAATTTTGACCTGTTAAAATGGATCCAAATATTAATTTGAAATCCAAATCAAATTACTTGAATTTGTACTCCACCTAATATTCGAATTACTAATTAAAATTGACCCAAGATTTAAATTGACCTAAAATTAATTCATCCCATACATTTTTTTGCCCAAGTGATTTTCTTCACATCCTTATTGAAACAAACATTTTGAATTAAAGTCAATCTAAATTGGAAATGATCAATCCCAACCTGAATTGAATATCGAATTGACATGATTAACATAAACATGATCCGTCTCAAAGTAGGACCCAAAATTGAACCAAATGATTCCTTTAGCAGGTTTAGATTTTAACACCACAAATTAAAAAAAAAAAAAAAAACAGAAGTAAAGACTAAGAAAAGAAATGAAGGCCAAAGCAACCCCAAAAGAAAAATCGACAATAGGCATTTGCATCCTGTGGGTGATTTCCAGTAGTCTCGTGCATGCATACCTCGCACCCCGGCGAGCTCACCAGTGATCCTGCATCCAAGCCAATAGTACTATGAGAATTGATAAGAATTTCAAACCCCCCCCCCCCCCTCCCCCCAAAAAAGAAATAAGAAGCGGTCAATGTATTTATAGCCTCTAATCTTATGTATAAGATTACATATATAATATCTTTTATTTTTTAACGAATGAGATATAAAAAGCGATATTTACGAAATTTTAACCCAATTCTCTCGTAACATACACTACCCTCATTAATATCTTAGATGACAATTTTGTTGTAGGGAACGACATTCTAGGCGGGATCAAACTTAACAAACCTTTTATGTCGAGGGCTTTGTTTTGTTTTAAAAATTAAATAAGAACACCTATTCTCAATTATACGGTGGAAGCATTCTGTTTTTTTAAAAAAAAAAATGTATAGTGAAAGCAGCATGCTCTTTTCTTTTTCTCCAACATCTTTTTTTTTCTTTTTTTCCTTCTTTTGTTGACGGTGGGGCAGAACTGATAAATAGGTCATTCGATTCGGATACAGGTCGGGCTAAGTTTGGTTTAGTCTTGTGTTGGGTCTAGCGATTTTTGGGGTCAGTTTGGTTTGGATTGGATGAACTTCAGTTCGAGTTAATTTCGGGTCAATCAATTTTTGTTCTGATAAGTTTGTTGAACAAAAATAAACAACTTTGTCAAAAATTTTAGGTCGGCAATGGTTGGTTCGGGTCGGAACAAATTGAATTTTGAGCCCACTTTCGGATGAGCTTATCTCAGATGTCAGGTCAGGTATGAATCCGGATCATTCGGTTCCGATTTTTGGTCAATTTTACCATGTCTACCGTGGGGGCTATCATTTTGACACATGTACCAAAAAAAAAAAGGTGCAAGTAGCAGCTAATAAGATGGCCCCTCTGTCCTTGCAATTTCTGGGAGATACTTACAATCACCCACTCCACCACATCTTGCTCAAGTTTATAATATAATTGTGTTATGCAAATCACATGATGATGCTGTTAGTAACTAAACCTTTAGAAAAATAATCATCATGTGTATTTTTAATTCTGTCAAGATAATTTTATTGGTCTGTTTAGTTATAAACAATTAGTGAGGAAACTACTTCAGATGTTGACTAATTAACTGCATTGTGCCAAATTATAATTGACATCTTTTTGGCCATGCACGTGTAAAATGAGTGTGTATACCATCTGAAAGCGTAGCACTTGTAGAATTTTTTGCTTTATTTATGGGATTAGGTGCAAATGAAAGTCAATGTAAGTAAAGTATAAATCTAAGTTTTTTTTGTATTAATTGGTACATTTAACAATGTGTTAATTTAGCGGAACTTTAAATTCATAAATTATTTGGTAATTTTGAATTTATAGATTTGGGCTACTTTAATTTATATGATAAATTTTTATCTTTTTAAAACACACTTCCTATTTTCATAATGTCTCTTTAGTCTTCAAAATATAAAGTTAATTTGGCTCAAATCGCACCATATTGTCGGATATATAGTCTCTAATCTACACTATTAAGTGTTGCCTCTAAGTCCTGGAATGCCAAGTGAAGAATATGAAAGCAAGGGCAGAATGATGCCATGAGATTAAAATATTGTTTATTGGCGTGAGTAGTAATTAGACTCATGTGGGTGGCATGAGCATGCACAGGTACATTTTAATCGCAAGCTAAGGGACTCGATTCCAGTTGTATCTTGTTTTGTAGATGATGATATATATTTTATAGCAAGACATATTTTAAATATCTTGTTTTAACTAAAACTAACATGTTAAACGATTTCAAATCACCAATTTTTTAATAGTTAGAGTCAATTATGGATGGCAAAACTTTAGCATTTGTCGGCTATGTAGATGGGTACAAAATGATTTCCTATTTGAATCAATTCTATCCAAGAGGTGTATCAAATGCGCAATTTTGTAATTGTGAAAAATAATTGATAAAAAAAAATTTACACAATTTATAAGTTGTAACACTCTTACACTACTATTCAATGACACCATTTTTAAAAAAATTAATACATAATAATATAACTTTTTTAAGTATAAGAAGTGTCTTACAATAGGACATTTATCATTTTGTCTTATTTACTAACAATAGATAGGAATATTGATGTTGATTATGTAATCTAGCGACTATTGTAACAAGGCGATCTTCTTGCTATCAAGACTAAGGTTAAAACATATTGTGCTGGACATCTCAAATTGGTGATTACGTCCACAGCTGCAAAGTGCTCAAGAGGAGCAAGGGTTCAACATTTATAGTTTTATACTGTAAATCCGAGCCTATAGATTCAATGACGTGGTACAATTTGGACTGCAATAACTTTATTTTTTTGAAAAGGGGACCAAAGAATTACATATTGTGTTTTCAAAAAATAAAAAATTTACTATTTAAGATAGTCCGAATCTATAGACCTGAGACTATGTTAAAATATGGTCGTAAGGGCCCCAAATGTGAAGTTAAATGAACTAGGAAATACATAAATCGATATGTAGAAATAAGTCACTGACAAAGTCAGATTAGACTGCCTACAATTCACCCCTTGGGATACAACCCTTCTCCGAACCCTACGTGAACGTGAGATGCTTGTGAATCGGGCTGCCTTTTAATGTGTAGAAATAAGAATCTTGTAAATATAATAATGTAATTGTAAGTAATCTAAACGCGTCCAATGAAGGGCAACGATGACAATCTTGCTGTAATTCCACGATTAATGTTAGGCACATCTGATGCTCTTCACAGATATATCGGACAAATTATAGAGATAGGTCAGTAAGTAAAATACCTGGTGACGTACTATAAATAATTCTTAAATAGTATTATTGATCATAATTATAACGGCTTCTCAGCATTTTCTGTTTGTCTTCCCAACAAAACTTTATCAACTAAATGTATGGACAACTCACACGCATCAACTAGCATTTTCTCAATCATTCCAATTATCATACCAAGAAATTATTAAACCACTAATTAACATACTTATCCCCCAAAAAACCCCAATTAGACTCCACTGTAGTGATGGGCTATTAAGCCTTCTGCAGGGGGGTATGCAACTCGAAACCACGCATCTGATTTTCCTTATTGTAACCGTTGACTGAATTTTTTTATTTTTTATTTTTTTGGGGGATGGGTAAATTAGCACGTGCGTACAGCCTACGGATAATCAAACCATGGTCTCTCCTATGAAAACCAAGGATCCTACCGTTAGACTACTCCCACGAGCCGTTGAATGAATAAAGTTTAAAGCTAACATGGTATGGGATCCTTTTTGACTGTTGACTGTGGTAGAATATGCACGAGTCTAATTCAGAGTAGCCATTTACCTGGCGAAATGCTGGGAGAGAAAAAGAAGAGGATCACAATGCTTATTTCACCTTACACTGAAAGATTGCACATATTATATCTAGCCTTTATCATGTACAAGTAAAATTGCATCCACATTTCACAATGATGAACAAATGACAACGATCTGCATCCTCTGAAGAGAGAACTACGCCCTGGGCCATTGGGGGCTAACAACCTGCAAAAATTGCACTTAGGTCAATCATACTCATTACAATTTTAGCACGGAATCCATTCAACATGGTTTTCTTCCTTTCATCTTCTATCATACTTACGTATCTTGGAAATCCATAGTTCAGAATTCCTAATCTGAGTGTCAACTGTGTAAGAACTTTAACATGTTGATCAGGCCAGGGCCTTAATGGCATAACATATACTCTCACGAAAAAATACTGCTGCCTAAAATAGTTGAACTCACTTCTAAACGAAAATCTGGGGATTGATATGGCAAGCAACAAATGGAACAAAGCTTTCACAGAGTAGAAAAAGAGGACAACCATTTTGAGACGACCTAAAAGTGTAATGCTTAGGATGGGTTTACCTCAAGGGTGCTGAAGACCAAACGCATTCTGCTGGCAACCACCGACGGCTCCTCAGCATGCCCCACCACAGCCAACTGCTCTAATTGAAGTGTCTTCACAGGCAGCCTTTAGACAATCAAGACAGAACCTTAATTAACCCTTCTATATCGGTATTTGGTAGGCAAATTGCAAACCTCTAAAATGGGAACTGTCCGAAAAAATCAAGAGTGACATCATTTCAAAAGAATTTTGTGCAAAGTGGTATTGATGTAGGATGCTATAGATGCCAAAGGGAGGAATTTATACTATGGTCTGTAAGCAGCTTAAACACTACTTAGTCATGGACATTGAAGTAGACCATATACAACGAATGTAGAGAACAGGATATCAAATTCCAATGAATGAAGCAAGTTCTTCAGAACGTTGCATCTTTTGTTTTGTTTTTTTTTTTTTAAATTCATCTCCTTTTCCTTGCCTCTTTCCAATGTGATCTTCATATATTTCCCACTCGATCAATATTGTCAAAATATTTTCTTAGGTCATTTGGAAATAGCCTCTCTACTTGTCAAGGGTATGCCTACATACATCTAGATCTTCGTAAAGCCTAGTCCGACAAGATTTCAACACAGGCACTTAAATTGAAATGAAGAGTTAGATAACACGGAATCAAATAACATGGCAGACTATCCCTTCGATCATATAGTTTAGAAATCCAACTAAGGGCCTGTTCTCTTCGCCTTATTTTGCCTGAACTTATTCTGAACTGAACTTATTCTGAATTTTATTTACTGAACTTATTCTGAACTATTCCGAACTGAACTTATCTGAACTTATTCTAAAGTTATTTATTAAACTTATTATTCTAAACTTTCTGAACTGAACTTATCTAAACTTATCTGAACTTATTCTGAACTGAACTTATCTGAACTTATTCTGTCTGAAAATAAGTCGAAGAAACAGGCCCTAATGCAACTTAATTTGCAGTTGCTGGTGCGTACCAGTTTATGGACACCATGATATGACTGTATGCAAAAAAAAAGACCCTGAAGTATGAATTAGCCAAATGATACAAGGGTACAGACCATGCCATTCCTCGCATAAAATATGCATTCGCAATGATTGCACAAAATCCCTTCCACTGGAGTAGTATTTCTTCAGTCACGGGAGGTGCAGCAGACCACCTAACTATTGTTGGTTGTGGTGTGCACAAGATGGTAATGAATGTAATGCTCAACCAAAGAATACACTCATCAACCTGCACTTTAGAAAAGAAGACATAGGAATAACTCTGAGTACATTGATGCCTTTTGATCTCAACTAGTTTTCTACACCGTTTAGAAGCATGAGTCAAGATATTTATCTCAAAATAAGGTATGCAAGAGATGAGTTGAAAATATTTAGTGCTATTGGATGTAAATCAGTTAACCCAATGCCGGATGGTATAAAACTGTTTGGGCCACAGCCTTCAGGTATTTTGTCAGAAACAGACAAATCAGTCTACGCACCAATGTACCCAAATTTGTACCATATCAAACTCAACAACCAAAAAATTACATAAATTTCAAGACTGCAACAGTGCCACTAGTAGGTAAAGTTCAATAACGGCAGATATGCACTGGGTGAGCCCATATTGACTGGCTTCTGATCAATCTCTAACTTCTATAAGTCATCCATACGTGCAGTGTGCACTCATTATAATTAAACTTACCATTTTCACTGCATATGATTTCTCCTTGTGTTTCTGTTCGAAGTTCACTAGTGTGGCCTCATACAGGAGATCTATTTGCTGGTTTTTATTAGGATGTTAGTATGAATTTTGCTCATACAAATTTAACCATTTATGCTTAATGTGCACACTTAACCTTTTGTCTTTCAGCTGCCATGTTTGTCCCGCCCTTGTTAACAACAGGTGAATTTCATTTGATTCCATGGTCTTTCAAATCTTTATGATGGCAATTACTGAAAAATGCCTTTCTGTAATATATAACATTGCCAGGTCTATCTGCATTAGTATTTGTTATATAAAGGCAATGTGTGATTAAGTCCTTATGTGAGAGAAACTAGCACCTCATCAACCCTATAAACCAAGAGGTTCTAACTTCTACCTCAAAAGATGGAACCTAATGCAATATTTCCATATATATTAATCTTGAAAAAGGTACACTGACCCCAAAAAAGAAAAAAATTCTTGAAACAGGTGCAGAGCATTTAAATGTAGTGAGATTGTACGCATGACTCACTTCTTCAGACGATATTCTGGACTTCAGGCTGGTGCTTCCACCAAAATTTTCCATCGCTTCAATTTCAACTCCACACTCCTTTATATTCGCCAGCTCTTTCCTTAAATCTTCAGCAGTGCAACCTAACGCATATGCATTTACCCCTGCCCTAATGAAGTCCTATACATTTCAAGCAACAAAATAATTAAAAGGGAACAACTCTCCCACAGATAAAAACCTAAGAGGCGTTGCAACCTTTAGGCTATCAGTCCCACCCCGGTCAATTGCATTGCGGTATCGTTTGAACAAGCTGATTGCAATATGTGTTGATGAGCGGTACTCGTCGTCTGAAGGAACAAGATCTTGAGACTGACACTGCAAAAGATTCACATGCATAAATGTTTCAATAAACAAACTGCAAAAATAGAGAGACACCAGGAATTGCCCAACGAAGCAACATGCTCTAGTACATACCAGCCATTTCTTAGTAACAGTGCCATGGGACAGAGAATGGAACTTCAGTTGCCCATGGCCTTGCCTGGAAGGAAAGCACTTGTGCTGTCCTTCTCTGCAGGAAACACTTGCTTGATTGGGAGAACTTAAAGAACTTCCTAATGGAGTAACATTTGTAGTCTTCAGACGACTAAACTCCTGAAGTGAATGGACATTCAACTTACTCAGGCACTTGCTGATAGCTCCACCAGCATGCACCGTCAGCATGGTTGAAACATGATAGAAGCACCTTCAGCTTGCAAATACAGAATCTCAGGGCCTTAAGATTTTAATTTCTGATCGACGACATTAGGATACCAAAATAATGAAAATTGTCAGTGCCATCCAGGATTAAGCCATAAAATTGATTTATTACTGCTCTTGTTAAAAAAACATAAAAAAAAATTTGAACTTTTTGACTCCGCATGACCCTAGAAAGCTTTAAATTCAGTGCTTACTATCTCCCTAAGTTTCAAAAGGTCTACTGAGAATTTCATATTGGAAATTTCAGATGAGGTGAAATGAACAAAGCAAATAAATTGTGCGGTCCAATGATGGGCAGAAATTCTCAGAAACGTTAATGATCTTTCAGCTTCTCTCTGATTCATAACAGGTTGTTAGCAGCTATCAACAGCTTAGTGTAATGTCAGTTGGTCGTATGAAAAATGAAGATACAATTTGGAGTAAGCTCTGTTCTAAGGAGTTGTTCTACATTGCTCATACCAACATAGCCATTCTCCTCCACCATCCCACTCTAAAATGGCATCATCTGGCATAGACTATAGTCAAATCAAAACCTTCCCAAGAAAATTCTCACTAGTGGATAACCCTTAGGAATTCCTAGTCGATAAAAGAAGTGGTAGACTCCTAAAGTGTAAATATTTGGGCTGCAGATATCTACTGCATAATCTCAGACCTCAATTTTCTTTGTCGCAATACTTCTTCAGCTCTGTAAGAGTCAGTCGTAGAGATCTATGAAACTTGCCGCAATCCCCTGCAGGTATGCCAAGGGCTAGGAATATAAGTATGAGAGCCTCACTGGAATTACAAGGGAAATCAATGCTTGCTAAAGTGAGAAGCAGTGTCTAGCTGGAACTTGGAAGCAATGAAAGCACAAATATTTTTGTGGGTCATTATCTTTCCATCATTCAGAGAGATGCCTCAAAACAGCTTAAGTATCAACGGCACATGACAGTAAATAGGGACTCAAAATTAGAAGTTGGCTCTTGACCGTGAGGCCTTTGGGTAAGCAAATCAATTTTGGCTTTTTGGGGGGGGGGGGGGGGACAGAAAAAGATATAGACAACCAAATATAATTATGAGAACAAGAAGAGAGCAACTGTTGTCTTCAATATTGATTGAGTTAAGGTGGGCATGTAAACCAATAATCATGAGATGTAAAATTGAAAATTCCTACATTTTCTTTTATAGGATAGCAGACCTAACCTAGGGGTTAACAGTGAAACAAATGAGCCTTTAAACCTTATCTCTCCCAACAACAGCATAAGAAGGCCATCAGAAGATTCAACCCTAAGACGACAGGCATGAATAGAAGCCATCAATAGCTCATTTTGTGGGGACATGGAGGAGTTTCTCTCAATTAGCCCCAGCCCAGTTCAAAATAGACCATTCCACCACATCCTAACAAGATAACATGGAAAAGAAACCTGAAAGCAATATAAGCAGATGTTAGAGTTTCGTTTGCTTGCAGCTAGCAGCATTCACAGCCCAAACATTAGAAGACTCCATCTACAAGTAACCAAGATGGGCTCCTCCATAACTTTACTCCTTGAATAGCCTAACCACCTGAACCTCCAAAATCCACGCACGATGACACCACTTCCTTCCCACTGACAAATTCAATGAAGCTCCCGCAGAATTGTAATTTTCAACACTACAAAATTTTTAAACCCTGATTCCTCAATACAATCACCCTAATAGTTTCAGCAAAACTACGCTTCATGAACCATGTTGCATTGACTGCTACAACATAGCAGACATCACGCAAAATATATCAACTAAATATCAATTCAAAAGGACATTTAGAACCCAGAAAGGCCAAATAACTACTCCTGAAGAAAAAATGTATTTTCCAAAACACAGATAGCTATTCAACAACTAAAATCACTGCTTGCCCACCAGATTTCAAGGTAAATAACATCAACAATCAATTAAGTAACTATGATTAACACAAAAATCATCATGGCAATCAATGAAATGGTAGAAATATCAGAAGAATCACCTGTTTCAGGGATAATACGATTGCCAATGAAATGAGCTGCTTATCCGGAGTAAAGAAAAGAAAAACCCAGGAAAGATAGAGAAGGGGTTTGAGAGAATCCCACGACAAACATTTAGAGAGAAAGAGAGGAGAACTAGAATCTGATGGCCTTATGGAAGCCACCAAATTATTGTATGGTTGCAAAGAGCCAAGTGAAATTGCGAAATTGATTAAGCAGGAAATGAAATCAAAGAAAGATCTTTTTCCAAAAACTTCTGGTGAGGGATGGAGTGACTTATAGCTCAACAGAGCCGTGCTTGTATTTTGCCCTGATCGTTGAAAACTGGAAACTTGAAAATTCTTTCATTTACACAAATGTTCATTCTTTTTTTCTTTTTTTATTTGAATTTTTTTCCCTTTTTTTTTTGTTTTGGTTGAGCAATGGCTCTTGGAGTGAGCAGTGAATTGGATGATCTCGTTGACCTAAGAGACTCGGCCCATTTAAAATGTGGTCAATTGAGGATTATGTCAATGATAAATTGCGGTAATAATAGAAAAATTTATTTAAGACATGTTAATGAGTCAGAATAGATCGACATATTAGTAATCGTCTATTCAATGATATAATTTTTTTTAGACCTGGCAAAACTGACCCGAGACCCGAAACCCGAACCGAACTCATACTCGACCCGACACCCGAAATATATTCACCCGAAAGTAGACTCGAAACCCGAATTGACCAGAACCGAACCATACCCGATCCGAAATTTTCTACAAAGTTGTTTGTTTTGGCATGACGAGCATATTTGACCAAAAATTAGTTGACCCGAAATCGACCCGACCTGAACCATACCCGACCCAAACCGAAACCACCCGAAATGTCACCTAACCCGAACATAACCCAACTCGAATGTGACCCGACCTGTACCCGAACCGAATGACCCATTTGCTAGGTCTAATTTTTTTATTTAACTTATTTATCATACTAATTTTCATGTTATATCTTGTTAATTTTATTGCCAACAATTTATTTGTGACAATAATTATGAAATGAGTTATCAAATTTGCTACAATTTAAACTGGTCGACCTCATATCTATATGATTCCAACCCATTTATTCACATAAAATAAAAAGTTTGACAAAAATCACTTCATTAATGGATCAGGTATAATCTGACCCATTCCACTTTGTTAATGAGTTGAACATAGCTTGGCCAATTTGACCTCCTTCCCACCCCTAAATTTTTTTTTTGGGAGGAGGGTTGAGATGAAGGTGCACAACATATTACGCTCCTTGGGGAAGAGGGAGCAAACCTAGTGTCTCATCCTCAACAATGCTACTTAATATAATAATAAATGTATACAAAAGGTAAGATTTGTAAAGAAAGAAGGAAAATAACTATTGGAGCCTCTTCCTTTTACAAGATTTTAGTGGGAAATCTCACTTGTATAGCTTTTCAATTAGTAGCCTTTTTTTTTCTCACTAGACCTTGCATAGGGATACTTAAGGGAAGTTGGATAGGCTCACAAGGGAACTAGAATCCCAAGGTTCCAATGTCAATGAAAGCTTGACTTGTTCGCTTAATTTCCTCCAAAATAAGAAGATTTGATCACTTATAAAATGTGGAGGATAAAATCGTAAAGAAATTTAGGTATTTCTTGCTCTAAAAAGTACTTTAGTAGTTTTTTTTTTCCTTTTTTTTGAAATTGGTAAACACTTATCAAACCTACTTTGGTCAAATATTAAACTAATTGACTAGAGAATGGTTGATATAAGTTAGAAAAGGAGAAGAGCACTCATAAAATTAGACTCAATAGAAATTTAACATGTAAATAAGAAGAGCCACGACCCATTAACTATCCGCAACTATTGCCTAAACAAGGTTGAACTTGCACCTTTTTAGATTCAATCTTGGGAGGCATGGAAAAATAAGTTCCTACAAGTTTCTTTTTTGCTTGTTTTGGATAAAATTTCCTTTCTACTTACCCTAACTCAACACTTGATAGGGAAGATTCTACCCTTTTAACTACTTTTCGTAGCCTACCACACCAAGCATATCAATCACAGGCTTGGTGTGTAGGTGGGCAGCATTTGGCCATTCCATCGAATCATAGATTATCACAAATAGTGCCACTCCTGACTCCACAAAGCACTGTGGAATAGGTTTGATAAAACTGATCTTAAATTCAAAACTCGAATTGAATTACCCAATTTATACTCGACCAAATATTTGAATTAAGTTTACCCTAAAATAACTCCGAAATCCGAATTAACTCAAACTAAACCATACTTGATCCGAAATTTTCTACAAAGTTGCTTATTTTTGCATTATAAGCATATTGTACCAAAAATCGATTAACACAAAATCGACCTAAACCGAAGTTCACCCAATGCAAACTGAAACGACCCAAAATATCATTTTCAATACATTATCCGAACCAAACTTAACCCGATTCATACCCAAATTGAATGAACTATTGGTCAAATCTACCGTGGGAGTCGCAACTCAAAACTATCAAAAACAAGCCAAATGTCCCATTCATCGTTCCCAAATTGTTTTTAGAGAGGATAATTGCGCAATCGATTGACCGACAAAGTTTGGTTACTCCTTACATTCCACGATTGTTTAGAATGTGATCCCACACAGGGGTCTTCTTTTTATCATTTATAAGGATAATTTAGAATGGACCCTTGAGAAAAAGGCGGCCTAGATTGTATTGCTTCCCGTTCTTAAAAAAAAAAATCGTTCCCAAATTGTTGCACAGATAACGGAAGGGAGTGAGGTAGAAAGAAGGAGTGCGAGTGGCACCACTAACTGGGGATTGGGTTCTATCTCGATTGGGCTCCATGAGCCCCCCTCCACCCGGCACCCACTGCATAATACCACCCCCATCATTCTCCCTTGGCATTTCATGATTTCAATTCATTTTTCTTCTGATAATATAGAATCCGCAACATATCCTTACAAATAACTCACTATGTATAGAAAAGACAAGATTTTTATCGCCTAATTAACTGGGTAATGCCCACTTTGCATGTCCGATTCCATCACTTCTGAAGAAACCAAAAGAAGCCTTTCTCTGCAGGTACGGTTCTCTCTTTCATGACTTTCATCGAACATCTCGTGATCAGTGTTATGTCATTGGTGTCTCCACTCTCTCGTTTCTTGTTGCTAAAAATTAAGATCTGGGTTCGTTTCTTTGCTTAATGGGTATTCATTGTTTCGTCTTCACATTGATACTATTTGTGCATGCCCTCATGTAGGCGATTTAGTCATCAAAGTTTAAGCTGTTGTGGACATCTTTTTATGCATTGATTATTCATGAATACTTTCGAGCACTCCAGTTTTGTAATGTGAGATTTGAATTTGTTGCTTTCTTCTGATTGCCAATCCAAGATGTCCAGTTGGGCCGGTTCTTTTAGCATTTATGGCCTTGAAGCTTGTTTGATTGTTCAAGCTGGTCTGATTGCTATGCAACGCTGTTCTTTAATATCTTGGTGAATGGTTAGTGTGTTTTCTTGCTTCGAAGATGACTGATTGGTCTATATGAATGTCATCACTATGTGAACAATGCCATTGAGTCATTCCTCTTCATTTGACATGGATAAATTGCTGTTCCCTGGGTAATATATGCTTTTGATTCTCATCAAGCATATTGGCACCTGGTTACGCGTATTAGTTATCACTGATCATAGTATGTGCCTTCTTTCTTCTCATTTCTTGTTCGATGTTGTGGCTGGAAGTTATAGCTTTCTTATGTCCATCTGAGTCTCATGTTTGTGTGGTTGCTTTGATGTCTTTTGTTCTGTATGCTGGATGCAACTTGCAAGAGTACCTGAGCTGTGTTTCCTACATGTACATATATTGGGTGCCGTAAGTTAAGGAAATACTGACCTATAGCGATGAAAAATTGTTTTTTTCGTGTACTCAGGAACTTGACTTGTGGGGATGAAAGGGGGAGGGCTTTGGCAGCTTGGGCAGTCACTCACAAGGCGTCTTGCTCAAACAAACAAGAAGGTTGCTACTCGTAGATGTTTTGCCTCAGAGGCTGACCTCAAGAAGACAGTTCTTTATGACTTCCATGTTGCAAATGGTGCGAAAATGGTACCTTTTGCCGGCTGGAGCATGCCGATTCAGTACAAAGACTCGATCATGGATTCTACCGTCAACTGCAGAGAGAATGGCAGTCTTTTCGATGTTTCTCACATGTGTGGGCTAAGCCTTAAAGGAAAGGATTGCATCCCCTTCCTTGAGCAACTTGTTGTTGGTGATATTACTGGACTCGCCCCTGGTACTGGGACTCTCTCTGTTTTTACCAACGAAAAGGGTGGAACAATCGATGATACCGTAGTCACGAAGGTTAAGGATGATCACATATATCTGGTTGTGAATGCTGGTTGCAGAGATAAGGATCTGGCACATATTGAGGAGCATATGAAATCATTCAAGTCCAAGGGTGGAGATGTATCGTGGCACATCCATGATGAGAGATCTCTTCTAGCCCTTCAGGTTAGTCCTTCGATTCATTGCTCTTCTGTTCTGCAGTTGATTGTCCTCCTTGCATGATTTTGATGTCCAGAGTTCCTGTGGGACTATTCCTGTATCCTTGTGCAATACAGTGTTCCATTGGTCATGAGTAGACATGAATACAGTGATAGATTTTTTTATTATGTGTGAGATCTTCAGGTCATTTTCTGAGATTCTGCCCGACTTTTCTTGGTTTGATGTGGTAAAGTGCACGTATGACATGATAGAGGTCAAGGAAGGCTGAGGATCAGGTTGACTTCCCTGGCTTTGGTAGTAGGATTTAGACCCATCTCCGTTCTATGTAAGAGCTGCAGATTCTAGCAGTGTGGTGCATCCTTGGAAGAAGTCAAATCTTGTTAGGAATTGGCCTACTTCTATTAGTTCTATGCCTCTCTTGGGCTGAAGTTGAAACTGCTGTTTGCTGCAAATTACACGGCAGCCGGACTAACTGCAAATTTGATGTAGTCCGATGTTGCACCATCCCTTGCTGTAACGTGGCATACTATTATCCCGGTTCCTCCAATGACATTCCCCCCTTGCGGCAAGGTTTGGATGGGTTATTCTATCAGCTGAAGCAAAAATCAGTATAACAAGCCATCCCTTGCTGTAACGCAGCGTTAACTTTGCATTGGGTGGTTGCTTGCTAATTCCTATTAAATATATATCATAACACCTATCGTCTTGGATATTAAGTTACAGATATACTGCTCTTCATACATCTGCAGTTGTGATTAGTACTTTTCATATATTTCTCAGGGTCCTCTCGCTGCCCCTGTTCTTCAATATTTGACAAAGGAGGACTTGAGCAAGATATACTTTGGAGAGTTCCGTATCCTGGATATCAATGGGTGCCCCTGCTATCTCACGAGGACTGGGTAAGTGCATTCCCTCCCTCCCATCCTACATCCATTACATGTTTGTAGTGCAAAAAATGTACTCTACAGAGTTACGAACATCAGAGAAGCTTGGGCAAATGTCATGATTGTGATTGTGACTGTTATAGATCTACGAACTTTTTGGTATCCATGCATGCTAGAACTTCAATTAAACAAGCCAAGCCAAATCAATTCCCTGAAGGCAAGAACTGGCAGCCAGGAGCCCCCCCCCCCCCCCCCCCCCAAAAAAAAAAACAAGGGGGGGCTTTTTTGTTTTTTTTTTTTGTTGGGGGGGGGGGGCTGTTTAAGGGAGAGTCGTGTGTGTGTGTGTGTGTGTATATATATATATATATATATATATATATATAGACACACACACTCTTCCCCTTCAATTCAACTAGAGTTTGAGAGACTAGATTTGAACACTGTTGACTGCTTAGGACTCTTCAACAAACGAATCAAAAAGTTAGCATAGTAGCCATTTTGCTGTAGTCTCCTATAATCTGAATCTCAATAATCAGCCAAAAATGACTTTATAGCGACCTAGAAAAGCAAAATGCTGTCAACGTACTTGACTGCTGCGATTCTTAATTTTGTAGTATGCAATTACAAAAACTTTGTTTGAATTGCTCTATGTAGCTCCAGTATGACTATTTCAAACTCTGCTTGATTCCCACCCCTTCACCACCATTTATATGTCTACACTCTACATCAATATCAGGTATACTGGTGAAGATGGATTTGAAATCTCAGTTCCCAGTGAGTATGCAGTTGACCTTGCTAAGGCAATCCTAGAGAAATCTGAAGGAAAAGTTAGACTAACAGGGCTGGGTGCTCGGGACAGTCTTCGACTGGAGGCTGGACTCTGCCTATATGGCAATGACCTTGAACAGCACATCACACCTGTTGAGGCAGGGCTGACTTGGGCTATAGGGAAAAGGAGGAGGGCAGAAGGCGGTTTTCTCGGGGCAGAAGTTATACTAAAACAAATTGCTGAGGGCCCACCAACTAGACGAGTCGGGTTTTTCTCTGCAGGGCCTCCTGCTAGAAGTCACAGTGAGATCAAGAACGAAAAAGGAGAAACCCTCGGTGAAATTACCAGCGGAGGGTTTAGTCCTTGTCTTAAGAAGAACATAGCCATGGGGTATGTAAAATCTGGACACCACAAGGCGGGGACTAAGGTTAACATTTTGGTAAGAGGGAAGTCCTATGAAGGGGTTGTGACCAAAATGCCATTCGTTCCCACAAAATATTATAAGCCATCTTGATTGATTGCCACTTGCTTGTTGGATTTTGAGCACATTTGATGAAAGCTGAAGAATGGGGATGTTTTCTTCTTATTCCTGAAATTTTTAGGCAGATTGTAATTCTTGTGCTTCTGCTACATTTGGTGGTCGGTCCATATAATGGCATAATGAGAATGCATACGGTATGACAACATTTTTACAATTTACAGTGCACTTGTGTTGATCGTCACATACTCACGTCTCTGCTTCAGTCAACGTTCCCTCGTCATCCCGTTGGCTTAAAGATGTGGGTCTAATGTTTTTTATTTTAAATGCTCGTTTAACGTTGCTATGCATTTCATACCAACTACATTCCTCAGCTCCTTTTTTTCTTGCTTTTTTTTCAAAGATTTTCCATTATCCTCATGTGGACCCTGATATACTTTGCTTGTTTAATTTTCATGGTTTTACTCTAATATATGGGTTTGCATTTAAGAGATTTCTGACACTGAAGGAGAGGGGTGAGGAAAACTAAGAAATGGAAAACGAATCAATCTCTGGTGACATTAACCTAATTCCTTCTGCGAATGTAGACATGGGATCTGCACCCATTAAAAAAGACATGGGATCTGCACCCATTAAAAAAGACGGAAACCCATTGATACTCAACTTCAAAAACATGTATCCATTGCGCTCGCAATAGAAATCAAATGTCATCATTACCTAACATTTGGTTCATACAAAAAATTTCGCCCCCTGTGGCTCATACAAAAAATGTCATCCCCTCTGCAACTGTTTCGCCGACTGAAACATATGACCAGATAACAGATGACCAGATAACAGGCGAAGGCGCCAGAAATACATTAACTAGATACCAAAAAATTTGTACTCAGTTACATTCCTTAGCTCATACAAAACAAGCCCCACATGGACTCCCTAAATTTCCCTCAAATCAATCAATCAATATGATACTACAAAATTATAGGGCAAAAGCAGAAGAATCTGTACAGTTACACGAGTAAGATACCCCCAAATTATTAGGCGTGGCGGGGGAAAAAACAATAAGGATATTTCATGTATGTCCTAAACTAAAATGTGCTACTTGACGCAAGCTGCTCAGAATCTTCAAACTTGTAACGTTCATATACCTCTAACAGCATTTCTCGACAAGGTACTACAGCTCCAAGCTTGATGCACGCTAGAAATGCACCAGACAGCTTACGGTGAAGACTATAGGCCTCATCAGGTGGGGCAGTCAATCTGTGTTTCAGCATTGTTGCTCCAAGATTTGAAATGCTGTGAGTAATATTGTTGGCCCGAAAATCATAGCCACCAGCTTTTGAGAATGGTAAACCAACAACAAAACCAGCCTGAACATGAGCATCCAACATTATCTCCGACTCCTCCCCTGTCAAGAAGCCAAGCCTCCGAGACATCTCTATTATACCATCTCTATCGCAATTTGCACAGGCAATAACCTGACAATATCAGTTTGTTCAAATAGAAATCAAATTGTTAAAGAGTAAGAATATCATAATATGGTGTAGAAAAGAAGTATCATGGATAGCCTAGGACACACAACACATATTGAACCTAGAACAAGGTTTCACCCCAACTTTTCACACCCTACCCTGTAACTTTCAGGTTTCCTCTGCCGGAAAATTTCAAAACTCAGAAGACTTGGGATATTGATAGTGCTTCTCAGTTAACAGAACTAGGAGTTGGATCTCCTTTTTCTTGAGGTTGCACATGGCCACATCCCACACCTCCCCCTGGGGGGTGGTTGGAAGTTTCAACTGCTTCACTATGGGATTTGTTGATCACAGCAGAGCCGCATAATAATAAACATAGGAAGAGCTTACCATTCTTAAATAATCATCTACAAAGGTTTTCAGATAATCTCGGGCTGCTCCAAAGTCTATGAGATTGATCACTCTTGATGCCTCATCATACAAATAATTGCCCCAATTTGGGTCAGTCTGCACGGAAGCAAGCACATGAGTATATTTTCTTTGTTTCCTTCCATTTTAAAGATTGATATGACTTCACTGCATGGAGAAAATTAAGGACATAAGAATTAGAAAATAATTTTCCTTTTATAGAAGTCCCTGTAGGTCTACATTAATAAAGAAACAATTCTCAGTAAAGACCAATAAAAACCAACAAAAATGAGAAGCTTCTCTTTTTGTCATCGATTTCCTCGCTTCGTTGCATCTTTTCTCTTTGGATTCTTTAATCTAAGCCCCGGAGGGCACCTTTTCCCCCTTTTGTGTTCTAGTTTTTCACTATTTATTCATCATGATCGGTTTCATAAGGCCAGTGCTTGTTAGATTGTCTCTAGGGGTAAACTTTGTCGTTCCCCACAGCTACGGCTTTTGTACTTGGCTATGTCCTAACCTTGAGTAAATGCATAGTTCTAAAAGGCGCAAGGCGCACTGAGGTGCATAAGGTCCAAAGGAGCAAGGCCCAAGGTGCGAAGCGAAGGCGCATGCATCACAGATGCGAGACGCACTTCTGTGGGAAAATGTTTAACAGTCAGTCACATTTCAATGTAACTAAGAATACTGCCAAATGCATCAATATATGTTACATGTTATATTATCAATTATAGTTCTCCAGAACACACACTTACCGAAGGAAAGAAAAGCAGAAAAAAGGCAAAGATAAGGCCGAGCAAAAGAAGAAAAAGGGTGAAGATATAGCCTTGCAGCCTTAGGCACACCTCATCCTCTCAGAGGAGCTGACCTGGTCCCATCACACCAAGGGACACTTTTTAAACGAAAAGTAAATGCAGTGAGCTTCAATAGGTCAGATTGTCATTGTTCATTGAAAGTTTGTACTTATCTGTGTTTGAATTTGACAGGAGTTTTATATTAATCTTTTCCATGCCCTGTTTGTGTCAATTGTCAAACATAGTTTGTGTTTCCTTAGTGTTCTCCTATCTCATGGACTTCTCTACCAACAATCCTATAATTCAGGCATGTCTTATTGTAACAGTTGGGGGTACTAAGAGCAAGGAAGTGACTCGTTTGTGTTTTGGGACTCAGAATGTGGAGAAACTTCAAGTTGAAGAAAACCAAGCTATGATACAAAGCTAAATACAAAGCTAAATTATAGCGTGTATCCAAGAGACTAAGTGGATGCGATTAAAGGCTCACGATTGACAGGTTCAAGTTATGGTAGTCATCCATAGAAAAAGGAATGCACTTGGTATTACTCGGCATAAGGAGTAGCAGATCAAGTATAGGCACAACAAAAAAAACATGACAACATTATGGCAATTAAACTAGCTCACAGACGTGAGATTATCAATTTTCCACAACTAGTGCTTTCATGGTACAACCAATGAATTCTACTATAATTTACTCTCATCGAATTTCTATTGTTGGGGGCCCAGGAAGGGGGGGGGAGCAGGGTTAAAAAAGGTTCCTTTGTGACATAGTTATCAGGTGGAGTCTGAAACCAATGCCACTAGATGAAGTGACGAACATCGAATACCAAACTGAAAACATGCACAAAAGTAAAGTATATTCATGCCTACATGGACTTATATAGTCAGAACTCTGAAAGAAAAGGAATAAAGTGCAAATGAATGAGGAAATTGCCTGCATAAAGCGGAAGATAAACAATTCCATCAATGTAAGCTCCAGTAACTTCTTCCCGACATAATTGCGAGTCTCCTGATCTAGTAATGCCACTTTATCAATGGTTATACCTGACAATGAATCAATCATTTTCGCTTAGCATTTGCCAAGATAAAATGTAATAATCCTGTTACGTGCAACATCGAAAAGTGAACAACAATAATTTAAATGTTAACTAATAATTTCTACACAAATAAACAAAAATAACACAAACTAATAAATTGTTCGGTAGGTTTAGGAAGACAACTAAATTAAATGCTCATTATATGCCGAGGGACAGTATTTTAAGTGCGGAAATAGAAGGAAAGTGCAAAATGGAAGATAAACAACATAAAGAGAATAGTCTAAGTATTTCTTGGAGTTAAGCACGTAAGGAATAAGGAGGACAGTGGCCAGCTGGAGAGCAGGTTTTTGGACTTGGGGCAAAGTCACAGAAGGCTTAGCTCCCATTACCCACTGCGTTTATAACTATGGATCCTATCACTTGCGGTTCAGGGAGGCCACAATCAAAATGACTGTCCAAAATGTCCAAAAGATCGAGGCCACTGTACAACAACCACTATACCAAGTACGCAGTCATGTCTGCTGCTATTAAAAATCAATTTAACTTGTATGAGCTCAGAGAATTGCAATGAAGTTTGGAATTCAACTGTACTCATAGGCATGCAACAACAATGAAGCAGCGCAAGTTATACGCCGGGATTGGGCTCTCAGAGTCCAAGGTACAGATCTCTAGAAAATAGAAATATCTATCTAACTAGTAACTACCATATTAGGCTTAGCAGATAGCATCACAGAAGACCAAAAAGTAGCAAGTACAAATTGGTAAAAAGAAAATTGAAGAAAACACTTGCAGAAACATAAGTCGGGATTTAGTATGACTGAATACGAAGATAAGAAGAGCAACGTATCCAAGTTGGCCATGGATTAACACAAAAATAAATTGAAAGAAAGCAAATTGATCATACTTATCTGAGAATACATGACCTGTGAAGCCCTAGGACAACGTATGGATAAGGACAGGGTGAATAAGTAACTCTATTACATGAGGAGGCAAGATCAGAAGTCTATCTCAGCTTTCTTGGGGTCTTTTTAACCACACTAACAAAAAAAGATAGCTAAACAAGCAATCCACTCGAGTATTTCCTCTCCTAGCAGCTTTCCAGTTCTTTAATTCGAGCTACATGCCAAAGATTGCGGAGAAAAACCGGGGGGGGGGGGGGGTGCATTCACTAGCAAGAACGACTTGAAACCCATCTAATAGGAATCCCGAAATATATATAGAGTGAAGAGCGCATCAGGATCTTTGGACAATTGAAATTCAAATTGCACAGGGAATTGCAAAGTTAGATACCAAAACAAAACCAGGGAAAATAAACACCTGTCTCATCCATGACTACAATGAGCAGAGACGGACGCAAAGGCAGGGATGCAAAAGAGAGAGAGATAGGATCAACCAACAAAATCATTATGTGATCTTTGGATTGCCTTGTCATGTCCAAAACCCAATTCAATCACCCAGAGCCCCGGGTAAACAAGGTACAGCTGGCAGCCAAACAGGGGAGGAGATGTAGTAGCCTTACCTCTGAATTATAGACAAGCTACTTCCATTATACTATACCTTAAGAGTAAAAACATTTCGACAGCTAAAATTACTACATGGACAAAAAAGAAAAGAGCTTCTGGAGACATTTTGCCATAGTCCACAACAATACAAGGTGAGAAGATTACAACCAAGTTTCTTTTAAGCCACTCAAAAGCTTATTGCTATGCTTGGCAATGCTTGTAATTTCCCTCTGCCCCAAAATAATGGTCTCTTTTTCCTTTAGTGGACATCCCAAAATAAAAGTCCTTACTACCATTACTATTAAAAGTCCTCTCTTATAATTAATAAAAAACATTGCATTATACAGTGTTCCCTTAAAAATTTTCATTACCTAGGGAGGACACTTATTTTGGGATGGATGGAGTTTTTGCTTCTTGACATTGCACTGTGCACACTACCTAGGCAAGCATCTTGTTTGCATTTTATTGCCACGTTCATCACTTTTTAAGTTCATCGTTATTCAGGCCTAGGTCTATCATACCAACATAAAACACATCACCAAGCTCATAACTTGCCATCAAAATTCAGCAATATGGTTTAACATTGGCAGATTCAACATTGGTAAGGGCTAGTTCACATCGATTTGACTTGTTATTTTGCAAACAAACACAGGTTTATTATATTAAAGAATAAGACACATGTTCATCAGTTACAGATTCATAATATATAAGTTAACCATCCATAAAAAGTAAAGTTCATTATTTAGGAGAAATCCAGGTTCATCATTTATTCATGACAGGATCATCAGTTTGTACTCTCATCAATCATAAACACACAAGTTCAAAATGCTACGGTCATCCAAAAAATCTCTTTTTTAATTTTTTGGTAGTTCATCATATTGTTACCCCAGTAGCAAATATCTTATTTTTTTGTTTCAGTAGTTCTGTCACTAGTTCATCATTTTATTAGCCAGCAGGTAGGGTGGAAAAAAATAAAAATTGAAAATAAAAAAATCAATAAGAAATGTATTAATGTCACCCTTGAAAAAAAAATTAATAAAATAAGCACAATGCAAATGTAGCATCATGTTAGCCTACATTGCATCACTTAACAGAAGTGGCATGCTAGACCACTACGAGCCATAACTGCCTTTTCACTCCTCCCCCACCACCTTCTCACTCCCCATGTAATTACCTGTATCCTTAAACATAAGATCTCAGTGCTGGTAAGATCTCTCGCCTGTCTTTACTCTCAACAATGTCCAGCTGATTGCCAAGAGGCCACCCAAAATAAGATGTTTAGAGGAATGGGATGGGGCATGGGGCTTGTAGGAGGGGGGCACTGTCGAAAGGAAGGAGGACCACTGAAGATGGGTTGAATTGGGTCTGCCAACCAATTTAATATAACAGTCTGATTGCGGGTTGGCTTTGAAAACAACTCAAATTCACTAAAAACCATCAAATTACTTATTTTCTTGCAATAAGACCAAAATGTGCAGACTTCGGGTGTGCGCTAACATGGTTCAAGTTATTAATGCTATTCTCACATCCGTCAAGAGCCTAACTTGACCTCATTTTGTTAGACAAGAGACACTCAAAACTGAAATAACTTAGCCAGGTGATTAAGACAAAAACGAACACAATCCCCTAAAAAAAAAAGGCAGGAAAAAAAGAGGAATCAACAAAGACGATAACTCATATGATAGAACATTACAACTACAAAAGGGGGGGGGGGGGGAATGTACTTTAATAGGTTGTCAACATAGCCAATTTTCAAAACTAAGCGTGTGTTTGGTTAGAGGGAAAATCTTTTCATGAAAAGTTAGAATCCAATTTCTAGTGTTTAGCAAGGTCATGAGCAAAAATCATCTTATGGGGAAATCATTTTCACCTAGATTAAAGAAAATGCATTTACATTTTCAAACAACAGAAAATTCTTCTCTCACTCACTTTACTGGCACGGAGATCCAACTACATTAGCAGTGTTGCATCTGCAGTACCCATAGCAGTGCACATTGCACCAACATTTTAGGTCTATGTAGGACGGCCATCATTTCTTTGGACCATTGGATGGCTCTCTTTCTCTTCACTCTGTGAGGCTGTGTGCTTTTCCCCTCTTTCTGTCTCTCTGATCTTATCTGGTATTCTAGTGATCTGATATGAAGTTTTTCTTTTAGTCTCTCTCCTCTTTTATTACATTGTTGCATGACAGAGACAGAGAGGAAAGTGGACACCTAGAGGAAACTTTTATGCGGCTGATTGGTTGATTTAACCAAAGGATTAGCTACTACATACAACTTCCCCCAGCCAAACTCAACCTAAGATTGGAGTTGACTTGCTTCAACACGACTGGGTTACCACAATTCTATGCAGCCAAGAACGAGCCATGAAAAGAGAAGCACAGCTATCAGTTTGGGGAAGTGGGAAATTCTTTAAATCGAACTCAAGGCATGTTAACTGCATAATTTTAAGATTGCGCAATGAAATGCAGAAAGAACAAAAAAGTTACAAAATGTAAACATAAGAAATACATCAAAGAGTATAAAGCTAGTACCGGAAACAAGCTCTGTAGTCAGGACTTTTTTACTTGATAAGTCTTTCATGACCGAAGGCACATAAAACCCTTCTCTGTCAGAAAGGAGGTTCCTAAATCGAATTTGGTTTCCTCCTTCCAACTCATAGTCGCATTCACGTGATAATTCTTCTTTAGCAACCTGAAAACAACAATAAATTTGTGAGATGAATGAATACATAATTATCCGAAGCTTCAAGCATCCTGGACTGACCACACAGCACAGTGTTGCACGTCCAGAAAGGTGGTTAGTATTGAAATCAAACTCAGGAAAATCGTCAGTCTTCACGTTTCACAGCGATCAGTAGAAAACTATGATAGATATCCATTAAACTCAACTGCTTTTCACTTCTACTTTCATGCAGTGGAAACAAATGTCCATGAACAAAGCAAAACATGTGATGTAGGATGCTATGAGAGCAATTCCTACAAAAGGGAATAATTGATGTAGGGGGCTCTAAGAGCAATTCCTACAGAAAAAATTCTTACATAAAAGAAATATTAACTTACTCAAATAAATCAACAATCATTCTTAGTCTACCTTGGTTGATACAACCAAGAGGCTAACTAGTATTAGGAACCTAAAATCTAAATTCAAATCCAGTACCCCAAAATTCGCACCACTAGGTGGGGGTGGGGGGGGTCTAATGTAGCAGCCCTACCCCCTAAATTACAAAATTATAGAGAGACTAGTTCTGATTTACCCTAGATTTAAAAAGTCATAAACCATCTACCACTCCCAGAAAGGAAGCAAAGAAAGTTTAGAGAGGCATTTTGCTTTTGTCCATACAATTCAAGCAGAAAAAACCAGTCCACACTTGCATTTTTCAACGACATAGATTTTGGAAAAATTAGAAAACCTAAAAAATAAGACAAAAACTACAAAAAGATAAAAATATATAACCTAATATTATCCTTATAGAATAGGAAACTAGATCTCTCTTAAACACTAGAGATATCTTTATTTTGGCCACCTAAGATATGCTATAAAATAAAACACGAAAATAACAAAAAATATGTAAACTTCCTAAAAGAAAGAATGTTTCCTAGTAATCCTTGTCTATGTTTGCTTCCTTCATTCTTGCCATGCATTAACATGTTAACAAGATACCACATGTAGTTATGCGACTATCAATTTCGAGTATCCATCCCATGAATTATTAGTCTACTTGGATGTGGACTACTCAACTGTATTGTAGTCCAAGCTTGGACTTTTGACTTAACAAGATGGAAACAGTTAGGAAATTTTTGTTTTGACGATATATCTATGACAGATGAAACAACATTCAAGTGCCCCTGAATTTTTGTTAAAAACAGTCAGCTGTGCTTTTCCCAAGACCAGCACCTTATGAGCTAGCACCTCTGCTTTTGCCATTTATGATTTATTTAGATGAGCATACTAGTTTCAAAATGCATCATTGCTATAATAGTAGCTATCAAAACCTATAGCTCATGGAATACCAGATCCAAATCCATTCTCAGTGGAATGATTTTATTTTTTTTTATAAGGAAAAGGTTTTTTTTTATAAGGTAATATATTAATATAGAAAGATCAGAAGCTCAGCTGAGTGAGCATCATACAAAAGGCTATATACAACATAAGTATAAACTATGTGCACAATCAACCAGATCAATAGAGAAAGAGCTCAACTTCCCATTCTTCCAAAAGTACAGAATCTTGATGAAATTCTCTTTCAAATGTTGAAGAGGGGTTTCTATGCTTTCAAAAACTCCTTTGTTTCTCTCTCCAAATACTCCAAAAGATGACATGAGGTAGGACCATGGCTTCCTCCTCCTCCTTCTTAACTTTCCTACCAAAGGAACCCTCCCAAGCCAAAAAAATGGTTCCTACTAGAATCAGGAACAACCTAAGAAATGCCTAAGTAACTGAAAGCTAGATTCTAAAGTATGCTCGCAAACTGACGATGGAGAAATAAATTATCTGTAGATTCAAAGTCCCTTTTACACATGAAGCATCTATTCACCAAAATTTTCCCCCTTTTTTGTAAGTTGTCACACGTTAGTATGTTCCCATGTGTAGCTTCCCATACAAAGAAAGAAGCCTTTAAGTGGCATGAATTTTTAGAGTGCGCGTCACTTTTAGTTACCTCATTTTAAAATATCCCGGAGTTCTACAATCCCAAACTTCTCAAACATTGGTTCAAATGCTTTTCCTTTTTCTTTTCTTTCTTAGATAGGGAGTCCTCCAAATGTAATTTTAGACACCCAGGACGTTGTAACATTACTCAATCCATGGGGAAAAACTCTCTACTTTCTTCTCTCTTCCAGCCATCTATTACCCAAACACCATCCACACGATGTCTCAAAAATAATGGTTAACAAATAAGTCTTAAAAAATAAGTGTTTTTTGGATAACCTGACATTCTGCAAATATTGGATCACACAATCCAGCAAAGAGGAGATTACTAAACACACCCAACACACAAGACTAAATAAGAATTCCTTACCTCATAAGCAATGCACAGAATTGTACATAGACACCTCACGCGAGAACACTTGAGGTTGCTAAATCCATTCAAATCTTTTCTCCTTTGGAATTTTGGGTTAATGAATCTAATCTATCCAGACCAAACACAAAAAGGATATATAGGGTATTATCACTAAGCTGTCAATGGGAAGTTCAAACTCTCTCGCCCCTAACTCAAATTCTTAAAACTGACCACAAAGATCTCAAACCTCCACCAAAAAGGCAGGAAAATACAGCTCAAACCAAGGGGATGTTGCTCACGTACAAAAGGGGCAATTACAAAAACATCATGTCCTCAAGCTCTGTGCATAATATTATCTAAAAATTCCAAAATGGTCAAATAGTCCCACCATTTAGAACGTGACTCCAACTATACAACGTTCTAAAAAAGTAGAGCTTGAAAGTTTGAAATGGCATTTCTTTGCCCTCAAAAATCCGTTGATTTCCTTTCAAGTAGTCCACCAAACTCCTAAATGCAACTCAAATATTTTCCACAAAGATCTTCTAAAGCATTAAACTAACTCTTTAGCTTCTTAGTTACCATTCACTAAGTCTTTGAAAGTGAGGAAGAAAGCCTCAATAACGACCTCTCCATCAAATGCAATACTATAATCCTAGAAGCATGTGCTCAGGAAAATATATATGATTGTTGACAGACATCAGAAAAAACACATTTTATATCATCTATTGAATATATAGATTCAATTATATCACTAGGACCATTATCTAGCTAAAATTTCACATATACGATGAATCTTAGTAAATCTTTAAGACAATCACACTACAACAGCTGCAGACTGTAATTTAGATATCCATATATTGCAGCTTATTTATTTCATTAAGTGTTACTATGAAGCATCTGCAGCCATTATGCAGCATGTAGCATTTACAAAGAATATTCTTTGTCTATATATTCAGTAATCTACATTGTTTCAGTAGCATCCACAAAGGCACAAACAAGTACCAGAACTACCCAATGACCAATGTTGATCTCATCACAGCAAGATCCAACTATAGGCAGGTTAGCAACCCCGCAGGCAAAGAGGTTGTTGCAAAAGGATCCCTGGGAAAAGACATAAATGTTTCACAGATTTAAAATATTTGGAAATAATTGAAACCGAGCTAGAATGTAGAATCATCAGCTGTAGAAAGTCTTGCCTGCAAACAGCGAGGAAGTTTCCAAGAAAAACACACAATAAAGATTTTATTGATCTAAAACATCAAAAAGAAAAATTGTCATTGCAACAGTACAACAATATCTTACTCCGTATCTCAGTAAGTCTCAAATAGTTTATGTTCCCATGGCCTCAACCAATCACTCCAAACTACCATGAAAGCAATCACAATCTCTCCACTCCCCAACCCACACCCCCCCCCCCCGGGAAAAAGGGGGGAAAACATATAAGAAAGACACAGCTTAATACTACATGTTAGTCTGTTGTAAGAGTTCTATGACCTAGTTCTATGACCTAGGCAAGTTGTCTGAATTTCCATTCTTGTAAACATGTAGCATCCTCTGGATTGCAAAAATGTAAGCAAATATGTTTATTACCTTCAAAATCACAACGAAGGTAAAAGCAAAACACATCAAGTCTTTTTTTAAATTAAGTCACAATACATCATCTTAATTCTTACCCAAAGCTATTATTCAAATAATGCAAGAGACACCAAGCAATGTCATACCTTTATAGCTCGATCAAGGAAAAGCCCCTTGGGAATCAAGTTTGTATAATCTAACAACAATTTCACATTCTCAATGTCACTTTCGATGCTATCTGCTACTCCTGGGTACTGAATCTTCATTGCAACCCGCATGCCATCTCGTAAGACAGCTTGATGTACCTGGAACAATGACACTTGCACCAAATTTGTGAGTTTTGAATATCACCAATTCATATGGACACTAGCAAACCAGCCCCATGCTGTATCAGATATGCTGAGACAAAGACACTAGAAGTAGTAAATTAAAAATCAATTATATGTTTTGCGAAAAAAATTTCCTATTTCCCACAAATTATTTTGCAAGATGCATAAGATACAAATAGGCCAAATATAGTTTGATAGATCACTCCGATTGTTATTTAGCTTTCCTCTACCTCATACTTCAGAGATATCAATCCTCTCACTCCTCAAGGATGCATCTTTACCGCACATTAGATATCCAAAGCATTTTGTCTTACCACATATACTAGGTCAAACCTACCCATTCCCTTGTCACTTCTTTCCATACCCTGTCAAATTTTGTATAGCAACACATCAGTAAAATCACCATCCCCCCAACTCTACATGCAGCATCTTTTTAAGTTAAGCGTTCCTAACTGGCCAACATGGGGGCGAAACAATCATGTGGTAACAATCTTTCCCCTACTTTCACTACGACATCCAAGTCACATAGACTTCCAAAGGTACTCGACCAATTGACCATTTTCCCGAACTCAACTCACTCAAACATAGTGAACAATGTCCCCATCAATGTCTCCTATGACTTCTATAGTTGAATGTTCAAACCTAAGTATATAGACATCTTAACCATCATTTGAGCATTCATCACCAACTGTTATTTCTACAATCTCTCTCGTCCCTCCACTTTATTGAACTCATTCCAATTATTCCACCTTTGACCTCATGAACCTAAACCTTTTGGGTCTGGATTATCCCTCATGTCTCTAATATCTTAACTCCTATAGAATGATCAATTAGGATTACATCAGCAGCAAATTACACACTCCATGGCACCACATATTGAATTCCTTCAATAAGATCACCCACAATAATTGTTAGTGTGCAATCTGGCATCAAAACACAAGTTGCCCATGTCCCCTTATAGCATACTTACACTGGTTATTGGCTCATTGTTCCATCATATACATCTTTAATAAATAACAACTCAAATATATGCAATCATCAAAACTCCGTTCTTCTCTAAACTTCTTAATTCTTATGATATAAATTACTTAATGGATATCAGCACCATTCTTATAAGATAAATTGCTTTCATTATTCATGTTCCTAATAAAAAGCCTTGCTTTCATTATCATACTCTCTATTGATGTAGACTTCTATTTTTTTCCCTGAACCGCTTTTTCTTAATGCAACTTAATATTTTATAACTAAAAATGCACCTAATTATCTTCATCTTTACCATCATTAACCTTAAACTTCAATCTTCTTTTCGATCAACCAAAAACACGATGAGGTATACAACAACCTAGTCTGACCTTCATACAATAAAGCCTACCTTCTAATCCTAATGGAATCTTCCCTTTACACAATACTCTAAATGCATTCCTTAGACGTCCATAGTAGCAAATTAACTACCACCTCACATGGCATAAATATCCTGCTTGATATCTCATTTGTGATTTTATTAGATGTTTTTCTAGTAATTTTTTCCCTATTCCACACAAAAGTTATTTTGCAACATGCGTAAGATACAAATAGGACAAATATAGTTCCTTAGACATCCACAGCAGCATAACAACCTTGCCTCTTACAACCTATTCTCTATAAGCATGACGCCTACACATTCACTTCCAATTCAACCCTCATCCTATCCAATTTTGTATATATAATAACACATCAGTCAGATCATAATCGCCCTCATCTCTACAAGCATGATTTTGAGCTTTAGTCTTCCTAGCCCTCATCTCATTCCGAGGGTTTGTTGATTTCTCATTTGCTCTTTGCCGATGATACCCTTGTTTTTTGCAAGCCAGACGAAAGTAATTTGGGTTACTTGAGGTGCATACTTCTGCTTTTTGAAGGTATGTCTGGGCTAAGGGTTAACCTTTTCAAAAGTGCACTCATCGCCATTGGTGAGGTGCCTAATGTTCATGATTTGGCCCGTTTCATTGGGTGTGGAGTTGAGTATCTGCCTTCTGCTTATCTTGGTCTTCCTCTTGGTGCTTATTTTAAGAGCATAGCCGTTTGGGACCCAGTTATTGAGAGGTTCCATAAAAAATTGGCAGGTTGGAAGTCTAAGCTTTTGTCTAGAGGGGGGAGATTGACACTTTTGAAAAGCACTTTGTGTAGTTTACCTATCTAATTCATGTCTTTATTCACCATCCCAGCTAGCATTGCTAGTCGGTTAGAGAAAATCATGAGAGATTTTCTTTGGAATTCTATTGATAATGGTAATAGCCTCCATTGGGTTAATTGGAACGAAGTATGTCGTCCTAAGCAAGAGGGAGGACTTGGCATAAGACCTCTCCGTGTTATGAATGATGCTTTGAAGACCAAAGGGTTGTGGAGGTTTGCAAATGAGGATGATGCTATGTGGAGAAACGTGATCAAGACAAAATATGGGGTTGATGAGTTGGGTTGGTGGAGTAAGAAGAGTTCTTATGCCCACGGTGTTGGTTGTTGGAAATCTATCTTATCAGGTCTTGGGCGTTTCAAATCTTTATTGCATTTTGAGGTGAAGGATGGCTCAAGGGTTTTATTTTGACATGATGTGTGGTGTGGAAAGCGGCCTTTAAAGACTCTTTTTCCTGATCTTTTTAGAATGGCTCGTCTAAAGTATGCCACAGTACAAGAAGTTGTTTTTTGGAATGGGGACATTAGCCATTGGAACTTGACTTTTGTGAGGGATCTTAATGATTAGGAAGAGAACAGTTTTTGTAATTTGTTAGTCGTACTAGCTGGCAAAGAGGTTCTGTCGAAAGGAAAGGATGAGATTGTGTAGCCACTTAACTCTAAGGGATCCTTTAGCGTCAAGAGCTTTTGTTCCACACATGTTGATGACTTGGATGGTTATAATTTTGCTGCTAAGTCCATTTGGAAGTCTAAAGCTCCCACAAAAGTGTGTTTCTTTGCGTGGGCAGCCACCATAGGAAAGATCCCTACTGATGACATGCTTAAAAGGAGAAACTTTAGAGGTCCACGCAGATGCTCTATGTGCATGGAGGAGGAAGAAACCGCGGATCATCTCCTTGTACATTATCGATGGGTTTCCGCGCTTTGGGATTTAGCTCTCTCTCTTATAGGGATTAGTTGGGTTCAACCTTCTAATGTTAGAGATGTGGTAGTAGCTTGGATGAGAAGGATGAAGAAGAGTTGGGACCTTGGAGTTTGGAACTTGGTGCCTTTGGCTATTTGGTGGACTACGTGGAAGGAGAGAAATCGCCGTATCTTTGCCGACAAAGTCTTGTCGTTTCAAGATTTTAAGCTCTATTTTTTGAGGTTGTTGTATAGTTGGAGTGTCGGGCTTAGTGGTAAAAAAAATTTAAATTTTTTGACTTTTGTCAATTGCATTATGGATGAAAGCTTAAAGGCATAATATTTTTGTATTTGTCCTTTTTGTAAATGGGTGACATCCCCTTAGTGTCCTTTTAATATACCTCTTGATTACTTATCCAAAAGAAAAAAAAAATCTTTAGTCTTCCTAGCCAGCCAACAATAACATGGTGGTGTAAGAGTCATGTGGTAAAAATCTTACCTCTAGTTTCACTAAGGCATTCATGTCATGTAGACTCCCAAAGGTACTCAACAAACTCACCGTTTCTACCAACTCAACTCACCCTAGCATATTGAATAATTTTCTCATCAATATCCCCTATAACTTGTATAGTTGTATGTTCAAACCTAAACATTTGGACATCTTCACCATCACTTCAATACATCACCAATTGTTACGTCCACTATCTTTCTCGCCCCTCTACTTTATTTAACTTATCTATGTCTTAACTTAGGGTCAAATTATCTAAGAGTGCTCTCATCCCCATTGGTGAAGCCCCACATATTCATATCTTGGCCTCATCTGTCTTACTCTTGTCTTGGCCTTCCTTGAGTGCATCATATAAAAGCACATCAACTTGGGACCCTGTTGTGGAGAGGTTCCGTAAAAAACTTGATGGGTGGAAATAAAAGCTTCTGACCAGAGGGGTAAACTAATCTCGTTGAAAAGCAAATTGTGGAGCCTCCCTATTTACTTTATGTCTTTATTCATCATTCCGGCTACCAATATTAGTTGTTTAATAAAGACCCTGACAAACCTTCTTTGGAATAGTAATGATACATGTAATGATCTCATTGGGTCACATGGGAAGAAGTTTGTTGTCCTAAGCAAGAGGAAGGTCTTGACATAAGACCTTTCTGTGAGATGCATGATGCTTTAAAGACCTAGTTTTGGGAATGACGAGGATGATGCTTTGTGGGAAAATGTGATCAAGCAAAGTTGTGGGTTAATAATTTGGGATGGAGCAAGAAGAGCTCTCGTGCCCATGGGTTGGTTGTTGGAAATCTACAGTAGTGAGTCTTGAGGGCTTCAAATCCCCTATAAATTTTTACATGAAGAATGACTAAACGTTGTTGTTCGACATGATGTTTGGTGCGAGGATTGACCTCTCAAGGATCAAGTCCTAGATCTTTTAGGTTGGCTCGCTTAAATGAAGGAACGATTGGAACACCTTAATGATTTTTGTAAGAGTTTGGTTAGGAGTTTTAGTTTTGTGAGAAGCCGTAACAATTTTTGTGAGAATGGTCACGATAACTACTTTTGTGGGAATGGTCACAATAACTATTTTTGTGGGAATGGTCACAATACCAAGTAAAATTTTATTTTTTTATTATTTGTTGGATGAGGAAAAGAGGATAATATAAAATATCATGATCAAAAGGTTGGATGTAAAGCTAGCATCCTACAAAAGCTATATACATCCAATATGGAAGCTATCCACAAAATCTACAAGATAAAGAGAGGAATAACAAAAGTTTCCATTATCTCAAAAATAAAGCCTCAATGAAATTATCTTTGAAGTGCTCAAGAGGCAAGTAGGCAACTCCAAATGCTCCAAAAAAATTTCACATGGGAGGAAAATAGCATTCTTCTTCTTAGACTTCCTACCAAAAAAGCCCTCCCAAGCAAAAATATGATTCCTAATGGAGTTAGACACAACCCAAGAAACACCAAAGCAGTTATAGGCTAGATCCCAAAGCGTTCTAGTGAAAGGACAATGTAGCAACAAGTGATTTCGCAATTCGCCTTCCGCTTTACACATGAAGTGCCTATTCACCAAAACTATCCCTCCTTTGCAAATTACCACATGTCAAGATACTCCCATGGGAAGCTTCCCAAACAAGAAAAGAAACTTTAAGTGGAGCCAAAGATTTCCATATAATCTTGCAAGGGAAATGGTCCACCAAAAATGGTTGAATAGGAGAAGAACCCAAAGAGACGAGCTTCATATAGAAAGACTATACAATGAATATCCCTTTAGAATTAGGATCCCATTTGACTGAATCCTGATAAGAATCATGGTAGTGATTCCATGGAGCTTAGAAAAGAAGCTAACAAGAGTGACATCATCGACAAAGCCTTCCCAGACAAAAAAAAAGAAGGGTGACCACACACAAGAGACAAGTACATGCTCACAATATCATCAATTGATGCATCCATAGTCACTGCAAGAGCAAAAAGAATAACCAGTGGAATTTTACACAAGAGGTGGTTTCATGGAATGGTCACAATAGCCAATGGAATTGATTTTTGTGAAAAGCCTTAACAATTGGGAAGAGGATAACATTGGTAGTTCGTTAGCTTCTCTTGCTACGAGGGAGATTTTGCCTCACAGCCTTTATGTTGTTTGGTTGCATGACTATAAGGGGTCTTTTACTATCAAGAGTTTTTGTAACGCGCATTTTGGAGCTCTCAATGGCCTCGATTTTCCTGCCATGTCCATTTGGAAATCCAAAGCCCCCATAAAAGCTAGTTTCTTTGCTAGGGCGGCACCAAAGGCATGATTCCTTCGGAGGACATGCTTTAAAGAAGAAGTTTTAACAGTCCAAGTAGGTGCTCAGTGCTCTTATGGTCTTACATTTGGTGGAGGTAGAATATGTGGTGCATCTCCTTGTGCATTGGTGGTGGGTTTCTTCACTCTTCGCTTTGGCATTCAATCTTTGATGGGTCCAACCATCTAATGTGAAAGATGTGTTAATGGCTTGGAGGAGAGGGATGAAGAAGAGCTGGGATCATAGAGTTTGGAAAATGCCTCCTTTTGTTATTTGGTAGGCCCCTTGGAAGGAGAGAATCGTCGAATTTTTAGGAAAAACCTATGTCCTTGCAAGACTTCAGGCGATACTTTTTGAGATTGTTGTATGGTTAGAGTATGGTGTTTCATGGTGATCGAAATTTGAACTTTTTGAATTTTGTAGATTTTGTTATGGATAAGAGCTCGAGGACATAACGTTTTTGTATTTATCCCTTTTGTATATGGGCGGCATCCCCTTGGTGTCCTATCAATACAACCCTTGATTACTCCCCCCCCCCCCCCCAAAAAACAAGTATTCCACCTTTGACCCATGAACCTAAAACCTTTGGAGTCTACATTATCCTTGTCATAATATCTTAACTTCCCTAGACCGATCAAGTTAAATTATGTCATCAGCAAATTATATACTCTAGGAGACCACACATTAAATCTATTCGGAGTCCTCGTCCACGAATACTGTTAAAAGAGAAGAAAAAAACTTAAAATAGATTTGTGGTGCAACCCGACATTAAAACTAAAGTTACATGTGTCCCGTTCTAGCATACATACACAAGTTATTGCCCTATTGGCTCATTGTTCCATTATATATATCTTTACTAAATAACAACTAAAATATATGCAATCAAAACATCGATTACTTTGACCTTCTTATTTGATAAAATACATAATTTTTTTTGACAGGGAAAAGGAGTAAAATATATTCAACTGAATAATGTACAAAGGGATGGTTGCAAGCAAGCATCCTACAAATGGATTATGTACACCCTAGATGGAACCTATCCACAAAATCAATTACATCAAAAGAAGAATCACAAAAGTTCCCACTATCCCAAAAAAAAGAGTCTTGATTAGGATATCTTTGATTCATGGAAGGGGCGTATCCTCTCCTTCAAAGACTCTTTTGCTTCTCTCTCGCCAAATAGCCCAAAAAATCGCATGTGGGATCAATAAGACGCTTCTCTCTTTAACTTTCCTACCAAAAGCACCTTCCCAAGCCAAAAGCTGGTTCCTCACAGAATCCGAGACAACCCAGGAGACTCCCAAGCAGCTAAAGGATAACTCCCATAGAGCCCTTGCAAATTGACAATGTAGTAGTAGATGATCAAGAAGACTCCAAATCAACTTTGCACATAGAACATCTGTTCACCAAAATAATTCCCTTCTTTTGTAAATGATCACATGTCAAAATACTCCCATGCGAAGCTTCCATCACAAAAACTGACACCTTCAAGGGAGCCAAACTCTTCCAAATGATTTTCCAAGGGAACCGCCCGAAAAATCTAGCCTCCATAGTGGAGGTAGAATTAGAGAGGAGCTTTATAAAATAAGATTTAACAGTGAAAAAACCTTTTGGGTTGAGATCCCAAGTAACCGCATCAAGTGAGTCATGAAAAGAAATCTCACTCAACTTACGGAGAAAGGTGGCAAGGATAGAGTCATCCACCAAAGCATCACGAATGAAAACAGGGGACCACACAATAGTGCTAGGCTCACGTTGGCAAAAATCTGCAATAGTAGCGTCTCTATTCACCGTAAGCACATAAAGAGAGGGGAAGCTATCTCGCAGAGGGCCCTCCGTACACCAACAGTCGTGCCAGAACAAAATAGAAGAATCGACACCAACCTTGAAGGAAAAATGATGAAAAAATCTTCCCCATCCTTTGTGAATGAACCTCCATAAACTATGCCCATAAGCACCACTTGGTTTGGATGGATACCATCCAAGACCATTATCCCCATATTTGCTCCTAATCACTCTTCTCCACATGCTATCCTTCTCATTCATGTATCTCCACAACCACTTGCCTAGCAAGCAATGCTTCATTGAAGATTCTAAGATCTCTAATACCTAATCCCCCTTCTCATATGGGATACTTGATAATATTCCATCTAACAAGATAAAATTTGAAGTCACTACGAAAAGACCGCAGAGGAATTTTCTCTTAATAGCTTCTAACTTATTAGCCACCGAGACTGGTAAAGGAAAGAGTGAGAGAAAGCACACTGGAATGCTCGCCAAAACACTTTTAATAAGTGTCAGTCTCCCCCCTTTGGAGAGATACTTTGATTTCCACCCAGATAGTCTTCTCTCAAAACGCTCGATAACAGGTGCCCAAATGGATTTATTCTTAAATTTTGCACGAAGAGGAAGGCCAAGATAAGATGATGGAAAAGAACCAATAGAGCATCCTAGAATCCCTGCAAGCAATTGAATATTGTCCACTTGCCCAACTGGTAAGATAGAGCTCTTTGAGAGATTAACTCTTAGCCCAGACACCGCCTCAAACCAAATAAGAATGCCACGCAAGTTCACTATTTACTCGCAATCATTATCATAGAAGATAAGCGTATCATCAGCAAAGAGTAGGTGGGAGACATCAGTGCCAGAATCATTCAACTGACCTACAGAGAAACCAAAAATAAGTCCTGCTGTAGCAGCCGAATTAACCATCCATGTGAACACTTCCATCACCAATAAGAACAGAAAAGGGGATATAGGGTCGCCCTAGCCCAACCCTCTAGAAGGGGAAAAGAATTGAGAAGGGGAGCCATTAAATAAAACCGCAGAAGAAATTGGCAAATCCAAGCAATCCATCTCTCCCTAAACCCCATTCTTCTCATCACGTAAATAAGAAGATCCCAATTGACATGGTCATAAGCCTTCTCGATGTCAAGCTTGCAAACAACCCCCGGCTTACCAGACTTAATCCTGGGGTCAATAAGCTCGCTTGCAATGAGTACTGCATCCAAAATCTGTCTGCCCCAACAAAGGCGTTCTGATTCTCAGAAATGAGGCCCCCAATTACACTTCTCAACCTACGAGCTAACACCTTTGAGAGCAACTTATAAATAAATCCAATCAAACTAATTGGACGATAATCTTTGATATTTTGTGCATCAGCTCTCTTTGGAATAAGCCCTATGAAAGTAGAATTGAGGCTAGCCACAAATTTCCCATTTGTGTAAAATTCCGAGAACATAGTCAACACATCCCCTCGCACCATATCCCAGTTTGCTTGAAGGAAAACCATAGTCATTCCATCTGGGCCAGGCGCCTTATTATGAGATGAATTGCTAATGGACACCAGTACCTTGATGAATTGCTTTCATTATTGATCTTCAGAGTAAAAAGCCTCACATTTGTCATCTTATCCTTCATTGAAGCACACTCCTAATTTTATCCCTAATCACTTATTCTTAATTCTTTCCAATATTGTGTCCATAAACCCACCTTATTATCTTCATCTTTGCAACCATCAACATTAGAATTGAATCTTTGATTTGATCAACAACCAATACTCTTAGCTGTACAACAAGCTAGTCTGACCTTCGTATAATAAAGCCTACCTTCTAATCCTAATGGAATCTTCACCTCACACAATACTCTAAATGCATTCCTTGGACACCCTAGCAGCCATTTAACCACCTTATATGGTATTAACACAATATCCTTATTGATATCTCCTTTGTGATTTTTATTATATGCTTTCTAGTACTTTTTTCCCTATTCCACACAAATAATTTCATACATATGATACAAATAGGACAAATACAGTTTGATAGCCCCATTCCAATTGTCATTTGGCCTTCCTCTGCCTAGCTCATAATTCAAATGTCAATCCTCACTCCTGAAGGATATAAAAAAGAAGAGGGGATGGGATGGATGCAAAGACAGCACCCTACAAAAGATATGTATTGATGTATATAGGAGCACCCAAATGACCAAGTTAGGTTATCTTTTGTGGTTTTAGTTAAGGAAGAAAGGAAACAAAGGAAATGATAGGTTCAAGGTAGAGTTTGAGATAATCCAATAGAGCCACTCAAGCCAAACCTTGGGCAATCCCTTAACCCAATCTATGATACAGAAGTTAATCACCACTTAGATGAAAATAAGGGACCTAGAATACCACTTGAGATTGCCAACGCTCAAGATATAGAACCAGGTTTTGAACACACAAAAGGTAAAAGTCCAACAAGATCATGCCTGGAGACGTTCATCCCCGGTTCCATTATATGAATTCCATGATACAAGACACTTTAAGGAGTTTGTTTTGAACTTCAAAGTGCCTTATTCAAAGGGGTTTCCCAAATGGGAATCAAGAGCATCATGCTCCATGCCCGTAAACTCCACTACTCCTACTAAGCTCAAGGAAGATCTCAAGCAGCGAAAAGAAGTCAAGGAGATCGCCATCATATGCAGAAAAGCCGTGAACTTGCCTTGTGAGTTCACGCCTAGTTCGTCCTCCTCCCACCCGGTTTTTGTTACCCTTTTGCCGCAAAATATAATGGGCCAAAATTCTGATGGTCCTTACATTAATCAAGCCTAAGAAATGAGCTTTCTAACAAGACCAGCCACGCTTAAATTGGAGTTCATTTGGTTGGTCAAGTTCAGCCCACAAGCACACGGTATCCTAGTGCAGGACAGTTTGGACAGCCTTCACTATTTGGGCCGTAACTTTTGATCGGCTGGTCCAATTGCAGTAAAATTGGATTCCCTAGAAACTAGACTTCCTAAGTTTTCCAACAAGCCCAAGATCATCGAATTTGGTTCAGTATTCAGATATATATGCCTCCTGGAAGTTGGGTTTGCTGTTGGTGTGAATGCATTTAATGCAAAACGCATGAGACTTGTGAATGTTTTTCATTTCGGCTCTTGCTGCTTTGTGCCTCTTCCAAAGCCATGTCTCCCCTCCTCTTGCAAGGCCAAAATATGTGGGAATTGTAGATTCATGAATCCCCTTTGCTGCCACACTCTTTTCACACCAAAAGACATCAAGAGACACACCTCTTCACCCTTGGTGCATCCGAATGCAACTACAACAAATTTACTTGTTTTCTTCACACCCTTTCATGTATTTTTCTTCTACCTTTTTGTGTGTAAGGCCTCTACTATATAAGGGCCATAGTTTAGAGTCATTTTGGAAGAAAAACAATCATCAACTTTCGGATTAAGCAATACAAATTCAGCATTTGAGTGGATTCTCATTTGTGTGTTCAAAACCTGGTTCTATATCTTGAGCGTTGGCAATCTCAAGTGGTGTTCTAGGCCCCTTATTCTCATCTAAGTGGTGATTAACTTCTGTATCATAGATTGTGTTAAGGAATTGCCCAAGGTTTGGCTTGAGTGGCTCCATTAGATTATCTCAAACTCTACCTTAAACCTACCCTTTCCTTTGTTTTCTTTCTTCCTTAACTAAAAAACCACAAAAGATAACCTAACTTGGTCATTTGGGTGCTCCTATATACATCATTTGGTATCATTTGGGTGCTCCTATATACATTATTTGGGTCCTTTCTTCCTTTCTTCCTTTTGTATCATTTGGGTGCTCCTATATACAAAAGATAACCACAAAAGTTATCCCCTCTGATACCAAATGATGTATATAGGAGCACCCAAATGACCAAGCTAGGTTATCTTTTGTGGTTTTTAGTTAAGGAAGAAAGGAAACAAAGGAAAGGGTAGGTTCAAGGTAGAGTTTGAGATAATCCAATGGAGCCACTCAAGCCAAACCTTGGGCAATCCCTTAACCCAATCTAGAATACAGAAGTTAATCACCAACTAGATGAGAATAAGGGACCTAGAACACCACTTGAGACTGCCAACACTCAAGATATAAAACCAGGTTTTGAACACACAAATGAAAATCCACTCAAATGCTGAATTTGTATTGCTTAATCCGAAAGTTGATGATTGTTTCTCTCCCAAAATGACTCTAATCTATGGCCCTTTTATAGTAGAGGCCTTATACACAAAAAGGTAGAAGAAAAATACATGAAAGGGTGTGAAGAAAACAAGTAAATTTGTTGTAGCTACATTCGGATGCACCAAGGGTGAAGAGGTGTGTCTCTTGATGTCTTTTGGTGTGAAAATAGTGTAGCAGCAAAGGGGATTCATGAATCTACAATTTTCACATATTTTGGCCTTGCAAGAGGAGGGGAGACACGGCTTTGGAAGAGGCACAAAGCAGCAAGAGCCGAAATGAAAAGCATTCACAAGTCTCACGCGTTTTGCATTAAATGCATTCACACCAGCAGCAAACCCAACTTTCAGGAGGCATATCTCTCTGAATACTTAACCAAATTCGATGATCTTGGGCTTGTTGGAAAGCTTAGGAAGTCTAGTTTCTAGGGAATCCAATTTTACTGCAATTGAACCAGCCGATCAAAAGTTATGGCCCAAATAGTGAAGGCTGTCCAAACTTTCCTGCGCCAGGATACCGTGTGCTTGTGGGCTGAACTTGACCAACCAAATGAACTCCAATTTAAGCGTGGTTGGTCTTGTTAGAAAGCTCATTTCTTAGGCTTGATTAATGTAAGGACCATCAGAATTTTGGCCCATTACATTTTGCAGCAAAAGGGTAACAAAAACCAGGTGGGAGAAGGACGAACTAGGCGTGAACTCACAAGGCAAGTTCACGGCTTTTCTGCATATGATGGCGATCTCCTTGACTTCTTTTCGCTACTTGAGATCTTCCTTGAGCTTAGTAGGAGTAGTGGAGTTTACAGGCATGGAGCATGATACTCTTGATCCCCATTTGGGAAACCCCTTTGAATAAGGCACTTTGAAGTTCAAAATAAACTCCTTAAAGTGTCTTGTATCATGGAATTCATATAATGGAACTAGGGATCAACGTCTCCAGGCATAATCTTGTTGGATTTTTACCTTCCTTGAAGTGGAGTTTGAGAAATGAAAATGAACCCCTTGAATATATACATTATGTATGCATACAACATGCAAGTTATCCACCAGGTCACATCATCAAGTCAAGTCAGCCACATCATCAGCTGACATGAAAAAGTTCTCTATATTAAAAAAATGAAGAATTTTAATGAAATTATCTTCTAATTGATCAAGGGACATTTCGTCTCCCACAAAGACACTTTGATTGCGTTTTCTCCAGATGGTGAAAAAATGATACGCGGAACAACCAAGGCCTTCTCTTTTTTTGCTTTCCCATAAAATAGCCTTCCCAAGCCAAAATATGGTTGCTAATAGAATTATGAAAAACCCAAGAAATATCCGAGCAACAAAAACCAAACTCTCTAAGTGCCCTAGCAAACTGCCAGTGAAGCAACAAGCGATCCACCAATTCCAGATCCCCTTCACACATATAGCACCTATTGACAAAGATTTTCCCCTCTTTTGGAGGTTGTCACCCGTCAATATTTTCCCATGCTATGCATGATTATCAGTCATAAGGAGTCCAAAGCATATAAGTCTTGCCACTTACAACCTATTCTCTATTAGTGGCAAGCCTACACGTTCCATTGTCACTTCATTCCTCATCCAATCTAATGTTGTAAACCAACACATCAGTCAAATCATCATCATCATCCATCAAGTCATTATCATCATCCTCATCAAGTAGAACCTTTTGAACTTCAGTCATTCTAAACGGCCAACATGCTAATGAAACAATCATGTGGTGAAAATATTATCTTTAGTTTCACTAGGTCATTCATGTCACGCAGACTCCCAAAGGTACACGCCCAATTCATCATTAACTGAAATCACTCGAACATGGTGACAATTCCCGCATCAATATCTCCTATAACTTGAATAGTTGAATGTTAAACCCTACACACTTAATACTTACCCGAACTTCAGTATTCATCGTTTCAACACCAATTGATGTTTATACTATCCCTCTGGCCCCTCGACCTTATTGAACTTACATTCCAGGTATTCCACCCCTAATCCAATGAACCTAAAACTTTTTGTTGTACACATTATCCCTTAAGTCTCCAACATCTTAATTCCTCTAGAGTGATCAATTAGAATTATATCATCGGCAAATGATATAACTCATAGCACCATAAATTGAATTTTTCCATGAGCTCAGCCACAACAACTGTTGAAAGAGAAGAAGATTAAAACAGATCTTTGGTGCAATCCAGCATAAAAATAAAAGTTACATATGCCCCCTTATAGTATACTCACACTAGTTATTGGCTCATTGTTCCATCATACATATCTTTAATAAATAATAACTCAAGTATTAGCAACCAAAACATCATTCTTCTCTAAACTTCTAGTGAGATAAATTACTTAATTGACACGATTCCTCTTCTTATGAGATGAATTGCTTTCATTATTAATCATCGCATTAAAAGGCCTTGCTTTCATTATCTTATCCTCTATTGATGCATACTCCAATTTTTTTCCCATAATCACTTATTCTTAATTCTATTTGATCTTTGTACAACCATAAATCAACCTACTTTGAGTTGTGTAATGACCATCATAGGATAAAGCCTGCCTTCTAACCCTAATGGAATCTTCTCCTTGTACAATACTCTAAATGCATTACTTGGACCTCCGTAGTAGGTAATTCACCACCCCTTACATGTTAATACAATATCCTCATTGACATCTCCTTTGTGTTTTTTATTATATGCCTTCTAGTCTAATAATTTTTTCTTGTTTCACACAATTTATTTTGCTAACATGCTTAAGATACAAACAGGCCAAATATAGTTTGGCTGCCACATTTCGGTTGTCATTTGCCCTTTCTCTACCTCACTTATACTTAAAAACATCAATCCTCTCTTATTTTCCCACAATTCATTTTCTTATTAACATTCCTATTTTAGCCCCTTTGGCGGTAATCTAATGGTAGGAATTAGGATGAATAGTTTCCTCAAGGAAGACTAGAGTTCGACTCTTCCCTCTTCCTAGGCTGCGTGTGAGTGTTAAATTTACCCATCCAAAAACAAAAGTCAATCCTCTCACTCCTCAATTATGCATCTTTACCACTCGTACGGTCTCCAAAGCATTTGAATCTCACCCCTTACAACCTATGCTCTATAAGTGTCAGAACAACTCATTCGCATGTCACTTCATTCCTTCTCCTATCCAATTTTGGCGATCAAAACATCAATCAAATCATCATCATCCCCATCACTACATGCAGCATCTTTTGAACTTAAGTCTTCCTAGTCGACCGACATGATGATGAATCAAATCAGTCAATGATGTCGTAAAAATGTACCTCTATTTTCACTAGGACATTGATGTCACGTAGGCTTCCAAAGGTATTCACCTGTTTCACCATTTCTACCATCACAACTCACTCGAACATAGTGAAAAATTTCCTCATCAATATCTCCTATAACTTGTACACCGGTATGTTTAAACCTAAGTATCTAGACATCATAACTGTCACTTTATTTTCATCAACAATTGTTACTTCTATTATCCTTCTCACCCCTCTATTTTATTTAACTTATATTCCGAGTATTCCACATAACAGCATGAACCTAAAATCATTGGAGGCTCGATAATGCCTCTGGTCTCCAATTTCTTAACTAACATCTTAACTCTTCTTGACTGATCAACTAGAGTTATATCATTAGCAAATTACATACTCCATGGCATCACACATCGAATTTTTTCAGTGAACTCATCTACAACAACTGTTAAAAGAAAAGAAGCTTAAAGGAGATCATCTTGGTGCAATCTCTCATCAAAACACAAGTTTCATGTGTCCTCACAAGTGTCATGTGTCCTCTTCTAGTGTACTTCCTCATTATTAGCTGATTCCATCATACAAATCTTTATTAAACACTTCCTCCATCCCATACTCATTGTCATAAACATCATTTTGTGTATACTTTTCCAAAATATTATCAATGCCTTTATTGGTTGAAAACCTATTTCAACAATATGAACACATTCAGTGCTTATTTTTGCACATTCCCTAAATTTGACTATGAATATGAATCAGAAGGATGAATAGAAGCCAAACTAGTCAAAAGAAATTATTGTCCTTCTCTAACTTCTTATGAGATAAACTACTTAATGGACACCGTTAACTTTCTCATAAGATGAATTGCTTTGATTATTGATCTTTCTAGTCAAAACCAAACTAGTCAAAAGAAATTACCGTCCTTTGACCCCTTTTTAATCATCATTTTCAAAAGTTTCATAATGCATAATCACTAAGTAGTGTGCAGCAGCTCAATATATTAAAAAAAATTTAAATCTATAAATAAACAATAACAAAGAAATAAGGGATGAACAAAAGAAAAAGGGACAGCTAACTTGACAGTCTTTTGGCTTTAATGTGAAGATAAAGGTGTCGTTGAGGGTAACTTCGGCACTCGGCTGCTCTTAGCCACCACTGCTCCTAAAAAGAGTCATAAAGGGTAGTGATGAGGTATAGAGGATAGAGAGAAAGCAAACAACATAGGATTATGGCACTATGCTAGTAGGATTAATATGATTAGTTGCAAGGGTATGGTCTCACAATCGACCCAATAAAGGGCCATAGAAGGTTGGGGCAGAGGAACAACAAAGAAAAGATGGATGGGAAGGAGGTATGGACAAAGAGGGAAAGCCAGAACCAGAACCAGAGGACGTGAGCTACCAGATGCCAAATCCTATGCACTAGGCTATCAATTTCCACTGCTCATCAGTGTCGCCATCAATTGCGTCCTAGGAGTATCATCTCATCTAGTGGAAGAGTCGTCAATTGTCTTTTTGTCCAACCATTCAATGGACAAGGAGGGAATATCACAAGTGAGATGTGGACAAGTGCTACAAGTCTATAACCTTGACACAACTCAGACATGTGTGTGTGTGTGAGTGAGAGAGAGAGAGAGAGAGAGAGAGTAAAGGCTAAGACTTAACCAATGAAAATAAAAAGACAACAAAGCATAACCCACAGCAAGATACATATTGGCCCTTTTGACATCTGGAAAATATTTAACATTTAGGTCCAAGTCATCAGGTTTTTCAGAGAAAAAATCATTATGGCTAAACATATGTTTGTAGGTCTCTGCACCTAGTATAACAATATTGTACTTCCATATTAGATAGAAAACAATATGATCTTATGAAGAATACCTGAATAGTTAGAAAGCATAATTAACTGCAAATTTGTTCTTCTGGTGATCTGGTCAACAGTAATCTACCAAGAAAGTTAACTAGAAATTGTGGAATAAGTGCATTGACTACCTGGCCTATACTTGCCGCTGCTATGGGCTGATAATCAAAACTGCTCAACTTCGAAGACCAATTGGCACCTAATTCAGCATCCAACACTTGATTAAGTTGGCTCTTTGGCATGACATCTGCACCTTGACGGACAATTTCTAACGCAGCCAAGATCTGTCAAAGTAAGTAGATGGTGCAAATCAAAACACAAGAGAATAGAAAAGAAAATTTTCAAAGTAGAAAGCACAAAAAGTTGAGGTTTCTGCAAAGAACAATGACCCACAAGCAAAAGCATGAACAGTTATGTAAATGGTTGTCAGCATAGAATAGCTAAGCAAAGAACTGCAGATATAGCTGAAGGACGTGAAATGATATTTAGAACCCAGATGATTTGATTCTAGCAATCAGATATTAGCTATTCAATCATGGTAAACCTGCAGTTCACTATCCCATGTGCTTTCTCACTCCTAGGTTAAAGAATAGCTTAACTCTTCCATATCTTAACCAAACTTGAAAAAAACAGAACAGACAAAATACCAACATCACCGAGTCCAATTACAAAGATGGGAGAATCAGAATGGATAACAGAGAAAAACAGAGAATTTGAGCGAGCACTTTGGCCCACACCAAGGATTATTACTGGGGAGTACTCATTGCTACTAAGATTTTCGTCTGAGAACAAAAAGAAGATGAGATTTTCAGATGGAAGGATGGAGCATCTTGGTGTATAGCTATGATATAGAAGCAACATCTCTAATAACTTCCGAACTTGTTGTATGTAGAAGTTCACGTTAAGAGGGTATAGCAGGATGTTTCTGAGAGGTCTGTTTGACACTGCCCTAGGGGACCTGTTTTGTATTTGCCATGCATTTTGGCAACTAGTTGCCAAATCTTAAAAACACACACTGGGTTCAAAGCCTTGTATGCTCCAGGTATGAAGGATTTGTATTTTTGTTTTAACGCTCAAACAAGAGAGATCAGCTTAACACTGAAATATAACATACAAAATTTAAAAATTAAAAAAAAAAGTAGTCACCACTGCTAGTGCAATTTTAAGGGTAACAAGCATGATCTGTTGTATAGGTCCACAAGATTGATGTTATCATAGATTATTGGCAGCAACAATAATACGTCATGCTGAAAAGGAAGCTAATACAAAGAATAAGTAAAGTAATAATAAATAAAACACTGAATTCAATACCGGAGCGGGTACAAGAGATTCATCCTGTATGCTCAACATCTGTCCTATTTTCAGTGCTGCTCCACGCATTCTACAGAGTGCAAGAGCCAGGCGTTCCGCATTTTTTTCAGATAAAAAGGGAGAAAGGGTAGACTGTTTATCATGTGATTTAGGGTTGCCAAAAACAAGCCTTTTGGCGGACTCCTGGACACCTCCCCAAGCAAGACCAGCTCCTAAGGCAGCAAACCTGCAGAACAAAAGCATAAACGTGTTTAACCTCACCAAAAAATGTGTACCGGCAAGACCAAAGTGGATGCACACCATAAGAGAAAGAGTCATCGTCAGCTTAAACTACACTTCCCAGTAATCCGTTTCATAAGCATCAGAATCCAAATACCAGTGTGCGCAACATTCTATAGTAAAAACACATGAGAACAACAACAAACATTGATAATAAGGAAATGGGATCACACCTAAAAGAATGACAATAATAATGATAATAAGGAAACACTCCGCATCATACATTCCCACCACACCACTCTGCATACACGGGAGTTTTGGGGTATGGCCAATTCCTACCAACTCCTATATTATACTCGGAGGAGTATATACTCCCAATGGCCACATACGTAGATGTGCATTGAAACCTTTTTATATGACAAATACATGTTGAAAAAATATGCCACGTGTTTCCTAAGACCATTTACACCCAGGAGTACAATATGGCCTATATAGGTTGCCAGGATATGGATTAGGTGCTCACAAGATCAAGAAAGCACCCAAACCTCGTCAGACATCACAAACTACAATTTCAAGTTAATGCAAAAAAACTACCAAATCAGGGCAAAGGGAAAGGGGAAAGTAGCGCATCAACAACTATGTAGGAGAAAGGGCACTAACCCAATAGCCCTAGAGAAGGGTGTGGAGGGCACCTTCCTTTCCCTAGGCTTACGTCTCTTCAAAGGAGTAGTGGCAATGGATGCAGCAGTCTGAGTATCATTAACTACTTGACCTACCCCATCAACTATCCTTTCATTCTGACTCTTAGACTCCGAATGATCGGCAGCTTCACCAACAACAGCAGCTGGCTCTTGTCTAGATACGAGCTGTTCGTCATGAGCAGAGACAGATGAAGAAGAAGACGACGACGACGACGGGGGTTCCTCAAAATCACTAGTACTATCACTAGTAGAAACCGCATCAAAATAAACAACACTACCACTTCTTTCAGCATCATCAGAAGCCGAATTTGATTCATGAGCCACATTAGGGTTTGCGAGTTCATAAGAATGTACCCTCCCTCTGGTAAGCCCACACACACTTGCGGTTGTTTTAACGAGAGATGATATCACACCTCTCGGTCCCTCGACTTCTGAACGCCTCACAAACTCCCTCGCCACCATTGACAACCCACCAAGAACCCTGCTTATGTCCTTCATCATTGTTGGATTCATGGGTTTGTCTGCAAATTTTGCGACGAATCAACGAGCATAACCACGAATTAACATGGGATTCGTTGGATTTGAAGTTGGTCCGGTCGTGACTACTGAATGAATATGAATTTGACCACTTTTCTGTTTGTGTAATGTAATTGTGTTGTGTTTGTGTAGCCTCCGTGCACAGCGGAGGCGGCAATTACATTGCAAAATTGGTGATCCATTTTGCGCCACGCTGGGGAGTAGGGGGGGTGGAGGGCTAGATGGTCCAAAAGTTGGGCTGGCCCGGCTTGGAATCCCAAGATGGTGGTCCAAGGGTGGGGGGAGAAAATAGGGCTGGCTGGGCCTAACTAACTTGCCTGACTTAACTTCAATGGAATTCCTGCATTGAAGTGTGTCCATTTTCTTGTCTTTGTTGGAAAATGTTCAGCTTCAGTACTTTGGTGAGTATCATGTTGTCCAATCCAAGCTGTAATTACCGTTTCTTGTTTCTTTCTTAGATGTAGGGGTATACACTTAGAGCATTCGCAGCATGGGTGTAAAATTAGAATGCGGGCCCCATGCTGCCAAATGTCACATGTTGATTGGAGGGAGAAAAAGGTTGCATGCGGGAGACACGCCAGTGCGTGCTCCCTCGCGTGTAAATTTTACCTTTTAAAAATATTTTTTTCTTGTTTTTTTTTTTTGAAAGAAGTATATAATTTTTATATGATTTAAAAAATAGATTGTGTGTTATAATGTGGGTCCTGACAAATATTTTTATTAGATGATTAAAATTGGAGTTCCATTGGGTGGAGAAGTGACGGAATGCGAGTTTCAAAATTGTGAAACTTTTGCTGACGTGGCATGTCAGAGTTCCAAAAACTGAAACTCTGACTGGGAATGCTCTTAATACGGTGACACATTCTTGACAATCATCATTGTTAAAAGTTTCTTGTTAGTTGATCTAATTGACACAAAGATTCTAAATATTTGACATTCTATATATATTTTAAGCGAAATGTTTAGATTGTTTGTAGATGTCATTTAGTTCAATTTTGAAAACTTACAAAAATATTTTGTTATATTGTCATATTTTGTATGGTTTTTTTTTTCCCTACTAGAGTCCAATTATGTCTTTCAATTAAATTTGAGGGCCCACTATAATGAATTGCGGAAATTTCCCTTTTTAATGCTTGGTACATGAAAATCTAGTGTTGGTATGAAACACGCTATTAAGTAAAAAAGGATACCAAATGTATTACAATATTTAAAACTTTGCTGATAGAATATAACATTTGGAAAATAGCATAAAGTCATCGCAATAAAATACATGGCAAACCTAAACTTTTGAATATAGCATGAGCATGACATTTGCATCCTGGTGGAGCATAAGTAACCTTTAGTCATCTATTTCAATATTCCAAAACTAGGGAGCAGGGGCGGATCCATGTTGTACTTGGGGGTGTCCATGGACACCCCTAAGTTCCAAAAAAAAAAAAAATTCTATTTTAAAATATGTTAATTTAGTAACAATATTGGTTTATGAACACCCCTAAAAAAAATAAAATAGTGTATATTAGTAACGATATTAATTTATGGACACCCCTATCCTAAATGTCTGGATCCGCCACTGCTAGGGAGTAAAGAATACATTGGATCTCCTTATTCAATACCTTTTTTTCACGTTCAAGAAAGCCATGAATTGCTCTATTTGTACAAAAAGAATTGCTAAGTATTTTTTTTTTTTTTAAAGAAGCATTGATAAGTTTGATCATTGGGGCCATCTTTCATGGGAACATGTAGTGGGGGAAGGCGTGGAAGGGAGGGAGTAAGGGAAATCGATTGAAATTCCTTCCGTATCTCTAGTGGGATTTAAACCCTTATCTCATTGATAGAAGGTGATACGAACACCACTGAATCATCAATGTGGTTGCAAAAAGAGTTGGTTGTTTTGATGCATGTCATACTCGATGACAAAATGGAGGGAATCCAAAACCAAGGAGGTGCTCGGAGCTCCTCAACAAATCATCATTAAGTCTAGCTTACAAAACTTGTTGTAAATGGATCTTAATCAAGCACATAGAAAAGGCATTTTTGCATGCCTTTTATAAGGATTTAAATAGTGCCTTGCACAATCATAATGTTACCAAACCAGCACCACCTCACAAAAACGTATTGGTTCTCCTCAATTAAAACAATCATGAACATTGATTACAGGTAACGAAAAAAAGTATTTTGATCATATATTAGCTAGTTAAGTACGCATCCCATATATTTTTAACAATGTATATTTTCAGCATATTTTCATTTCAATGTGCATCTTGGCCCTCTAACTCAACAACCATTGCACTCTAAAATTTTTTTACCAATTCTACTTGAATCGTGGGTCTTACTGATCGTTTCTGTTGGAGCAATGATGAAAATGCTCTTCATTGTGGCAATCCTATCAAAGCCAAGACCCCCAATAATTAAGATGACATAGCAAGTGAGCCATATGGATACTCATCAGTCATTACGCTTTGTAGAGGGTTGAACGAGTTTGGCTGGGGCGTGAAGACTAGACCGCAGGAGAACGTTGACCAATTACAACCAATGCAAGGGCCCTGTGAATTAGTATTTGACCCGTTAGCCCATCGACTTGAATTGAATGCATATAGTTATTTTTTTATCCTTCTGCTTTATTTTATTGTTATTACTTTGGATGTGCTTTGTCTTGGACTTTCAATACTCTAACATCTGGGGGGGGGGGGGAATTATATCATTAGTTGATTTACCTTTTCTGAAGGATAAAGATCAGGCTAGCTACTCTCAATTCATCAACGGAAATCTTCTATGATCCTTTCAAAGTTTTATCATTCCCTTTGACAGTTTGAGTAGAATGTTGGCATAGGAAAATAGTCAACTTTAGAATGTTATTAAACTTTGAAAAGACTTTAGAAAACCTTTTTCAAGATTACACTACAATATTTTCATAAAAACCGAAAAAAAAAGTCGTATGGGCTCCAAATAGATTTCTTTGTCCTTTAATTTTCTTTTCTGAAAATCAGCATTCAAAATTAGTTTTATTTAAGTTTGAATATAGGGTCAAACTACAAATATAAAGAACAAGTCACTCTTCTGAGTTCAACCTCCGTAACTACATGCATAGCAGCCAAAGTTGGTTGCCTTCTGGCCCTAATAAAGGACTATTGTGATTTTGAGTCTATCCATGTAAACGTGTAAGTACAATCAGACTTTAGATAGCCTTTCTCGCAAGGGACCAACCTAAGTAGCCATTGTGCTTTGATCATTGTTTCCTTCTTTTTAACACTCAAGGGTCCACAACAGTTTATAAACAACCCCCTTTCTGTTTTCAACCAGACTGGTTTCAATACGATCGTATTCATAAGAATCAAATTTGTATCAATTTTAATTTATTGCTTTATATTTCAGACAGATAAATATATTTGAAATTCCGGGAAAGAGAAAAACTAATCTATAATGAAAGGAGAAGCTATAGTATTCATTATTATTGTAGAATTGAAACTAATATTAGCTAGTTCATTATTATAGTGCTCTTTTCCCCTATACGCACGTACGTGTACACATGTAGATGCTTGGTCCTTCACAAGCATATGCGTGCTCCTTTATGACTAATTGCTCCTAATTAATACTTTTTAAATCATATGTATAATTAATCAATTCCTTTAGAAATAGATAATGTTCATTAATTCCTTATTAAGATAACAAAACCCTGATCAAGCGAAAAAGATCTTAGCTCTCATGTATACATTTGTTAAAATATTTTTCTTGTATTATTAGAAAAATATTTTGTTCCAGAATGAAATGTACTAGTGCAATTTCATCAATTAATTTGTCAACTAATCTTAAGCTAAAATATGTGTGATAATTTGTATGTTTACAAATAAAACAAAATAATTACAACTTCTACAAGAAGCTTGATATTTTCTCTCGTACATATTTGTACTGATAAAATATTGGACATACATGAATGTACACTTTAATTAACTTCATGAAAGAATGAAAGAATAAATAATCAACCTATAATAAAGAATAAATAAAATTTCCCAAAGAAGATCAAAAAAGCTTGCTTGCAAATTCTCCTTTAGATCCCATTTGACCTCTCGATTTTGAGGCAAAATCCCTGAGTTCAGACAAGCTCCTCCCTAGATGCAAAGCCATCTTCATTTCAAACAATTCTCCATTCTCTCTCTTCCCCAAATCACTCTCTTCCAAGTTAGACTCAACAGCCTCTTCCAAGAGGCCAAAGAAGCCAGCACAATTCCTATACATCTCAAACACCATGCCTACTTGCCCACCATGCTCCATCGTGTTCACTATGCTAGCCATGGACCCTGCCGTGGCCGCCAAGAGTGCACCCCATGACCCACCATAGGCTGATAAAGCTGACCCAATGGCCGCCATCCCCATGAGTGAAGGGCCCAACATGGCTAGGATTTTGTTCAGCTTCAATGCCTTGTTCCCCAATCTAACATAGTCCTCCATGTCCCTTGTGTCTATTACTCCCACAATGCTTCTCATATCCTCCTCTAACTCCTCACTCCACCCATTCATTTTGCCTTTGTTCTTGTGGTAGCAGGCTTTTGATTTATGAACATCATCATGTGCTTGTTGTGATGGTTTTGTTGGCCACCATGTCGCGGGCTTGAATGTATTGGGGAACTTATCGAGCATGGCACCAAGCAAGGGGAGGGGGTAAGCCCTATCGAGGGCCAAGACCTTCTCCATTGCATCCTCCGCGTCTTTCTCTGTAGGGGTTTGGAGGGACAGGGTCGCCTGGATCTTGGTTTGGAGTTGTTTGAGCAATCTCACCGCATTCCTTTGCTCCTCAACAAGGTGAGAAGGTTGGATCTTGTTCATTATCAAAAGGATCCCTGTTGCAGCCGCGAAGAGTAAGGTGGAAGATATCTTCAGTGGTAAGACACTTCCACCCACCTCACTAAGACCTGCCATGGTGACAGCGGTAAGAGTGACCATATTAAGAGAATTCAACAATAAAGAGTTCCAATTCTCACGTTGCTCCCCGATGTTCTTATGCATCTCTATCCTATCTTGTACCGCTTCCAAGATCATATATAACTTGGTGGTTGCTACATTAGCCTCATGGCTAACTTCTTTTTTGGTGGTGTGACCATTACTTGTGGCGATTTCCAATGGGATCATTCTTGTGTTCTTGAACAGGATATTCCGTGCGCTTATATCTTTCAATAGGTCACCATTTGGTAACTTTGGGATCGATATTGCAGATCGAATTTTGAGTTTAGGAGTCATTGCATGAGAGGCAGACTGGGTCAAACCACATGATATTCCCATGATTGAACCCAATGAAGCTTGTGATATCAAAGCCATTTTTTTTTTGAGCAGGTGTTCTGCAATCTATTTCTTTGTTATTTTGTTGGATGAATTGAAAACTGTTATTTGAGGTTTGATAAGAAGATGGAAAAATGGACTGTGTATGGTTTGGATTTTTGAGGATTGAAAGGGTATGCTATTTATATGGTTTATGCAAGTTGGCAAGAGAAGAAGGCCGTTGGAAAATGTTGACGAATACGGGCATGGCAGTTGATTTGACTAAGTCCATGTTGACTTGATCTATTCTTTGTAATGGGGATTTCGCTTTGGACTTGGTACTTTTCCTTTTCTTGGGACTCCGGTCGCAAAAATGAGACGGGGTAAAATTTAGAGGACTGCTGTTTTTTTTGGACGATGATCGTTGCTCAATCTTTATATCCCGCTAGTTTATCTACGATGAGTTTTTACTTGTATATCGGGGAAAAAAAAAGTAAATTGGTTAATTTTCTTATTTTTATGATAATATTTTTAATTTAATATTTTAACTTATATATATATATATATATATATATATATATATATATATATATATATATATATATATATACGTGTGGACGCCATAGAAAATCCTAATATTTAACTGATGTTGTAACAATATATTATAAATACGGAATTAGTGGGACAATATACTACTTGGTTGAAAATGTTTGTAGATAGTGTTTGTGACCTTTCTTGATTAGTAAGACGACATGTATGATCATCCTGTTATTGACGTGGTTGGGCTTTTACGGTGTTTATATTGGTTAAAATTTTCCAACTTTATGTTTGACATTAACTATCCAAGAAATCTCCCTAAAGTTGGAAAAAGATGATTAACACGATTATAAAATTTGAACTAGACATAAAAAGATTGAGATTTTCCACAAAAACAAAAGAAAAAAATATAACTCCATTACTTAGGCGGTGTTTTGCACAATAGGTGCTTGATAAAGGATCTAAACGTGAGCACATTGCTTTACAATGTTGTGTTGGTTAAAAAATTAAGTTGATAATTGAGTGATTAACTAAATATGACCTGTTGATCTAAAATGAATATGTAATGGATCTTGTTCAAGCAAACCTTTTAAAAATAAAACAAATTTAGGTCAAGGTTTTTCAACTTGTCCAAATGAGCCATGTTTAAATCGAAGAAGTCTTCAACTGCTTAAGTTCGACCCAAAAATACACAACCTGATTTATACTGATTATTGGACTCGTTCTTATGCCTACTAAAGAGCCTATTCAAAATAAGAAGGGATAACAAACAATACATAAAATATGTGAATTACGTTATTTTAAGTGAAAATATTAAAGTATTTACAAATGTGTTTTTGGAAAATAAGAGTCCTTTAAATAATTATATCAAAAAATTGATGTACGATTGTGTAATTTTTTTATATTGATGTCCAAATTCAAATTTAAATTTCATATTTTAAAAATTCCACCACTAGATCGGGTGTAGGGGTCTGATGTAACAGTCTTACCCATAAATTGTAAAATTATAGAAAAACTCATTCTGATTGATCTTAGATTTAAAAGACTACCTAGTACTTCGAAGAAATGAAGTAGAAAAAATTTAAAAAGATAATTTGCTTTAATTTGCACAATCCAAGTAGGAAAAAATAGTTCAAACTTACCTTTTTTAACTACATAAATTTTGGACAAAATAAAAAACAGCTGACTCCAATTGTGTCGTGTGTTCTACTCGCGGCATGGTTGGTGGGTTAGATATTAGCTAAAACAGAACATGGACATTATTTTACGTGTGATACTATCATTATCAAATTTGGCCCCAAAAAATCTGATACAACCCCTTCAATTTTTGTCCTACCCACAACCCTCCTTCTCTCTCTCTAGAATTCAACGATCAAATTCATACACAAATTCATGTTGACTTGATCAAATTATCAGATATCAAATAATCTATGGCCTTTGCATGCGCAGTAAATTGAGATGGCATATTTGCCTGACCGCTTATGTTAGAACAGATCAAACTAGTCCATATTTTACTGACATTCCATTGAACAATGAAGTTTATATTTATATATAGACCAGAATATTAGTCCCCTATCCTTTAATTTCCCAACACTGAAATCAAACATTTGAATATTAGTACTTAGTTGCAATACTAGCCACAAAATGAAGAAGTCTAACTCAAGGGCCAAGTCAAACCTCACAAAAAGCCAACGTAACCCCTATATGCAAATCTGGTCACCATTTTCCAAGTCTGACCCAATTATTCTCCGTATTTTTTTGTACTTGTTTTCCTCCCCTTTTGGTTTTAGTATACATAACGACTGGTACTTCCGCACTAAACATCACCAACCATCACAAAAGAACCAAAAACAAGATTATCCCGAAACTTTGAGATATTAAACCAACTTCTTCCCACCATAGACGATTCATACCTTGCACATATGGCTATGGCTCTCATCTTACCCGAATTCTCTCTTTTCTTCAAAGAAACCACAAATCTTGAGTGCTCTTCGAGCTCCGGGATACCTCAAGAAGCCTCTTATTGTAGTCCCAAAGCTAACCATTAGCCTTGAATCCCTTGATCAAAGGAAGGTATTAATTGATGAGCACAATAAGATCGATCACCAAAATCACCAATTAATGTTCCTAGGGATCAAAAAGATGATAGTGTTCTCATCAAGTGTACATATAGGATAGAGACGCACCAAAACATCATGGAGCAACGTGAGAATTGGAACTCATTGTTGCTGAACTCCATCAACATGATCAGCCTTAGAATCAGGAGTTGGAGGAGCAGATGAGCGAGACTGTAGGGGGATAAAAAGGAAAGGCATGGAGGATTATGTTGGATTAGGGAACAACGCATTGAAGTTGAACAAAACCCTAGCCATATCGGGTCCATTGCTAATTGGGATTGCGGCCATTGGGTCAGGTCTATCGGGCCATGGCGGTCCATGGGCTGGAGTGGTCACGGCTGTGGCGGGTTCTATGGCTAGCATAGTGAACACAATAGAGCATGGTGGGCAAGTAGGGATGTTGTTTCCTTGTTTGAGATGTATAGGAATTGCTTTAGTGTGCATGTAAATATGTAATAAGCTCTGCAAATGTCTAGTATGAAAATATTGAAGGCTTTCAATGGAGACTAATTTTTCCGCCCCTTGGTAATTTGGTAGTTTAATTGATCCCATCTAGCTAATGTATTCGTTTAGGTCAAATAAAACACAAAAAAATTTAAATTCCATTTGAGACCTTTAGTATCGCTCTACCTTGCTAATATATGGTTGATTAGAAAAGTAATTATACGTTATCATAATGCTTAATTAAGAAAAGCCATTGCACTTGTCTTAAGATTTAGTACAAAACACATTTTTAAGGATTTTTTTAATAACTTAGATAAAGTAGTCTTAGGAGATGTTTGATGAAGAACTGATTAGCCAAAATGACTTTTTTTTAGAATTAAATGAATTTTTAACCTAATTAAAAAGTTAATTGTAAATATAATATTTGTGAAAAAAGTATGCAAAACTTTGAATATGATATGTACATATATTAAAGTCAGGTAGGTATGCAAAACTTTAAATGTGATATGGAAAGTATGTGAAAATTAGCATGCAACAATTTTAAATAGGGAATAACGTTATTTTAAGAAAGGGACTAAAATCATAAGAATATTTGGTGTATCAAATGTGATGGTGATGTATACCATCTTAATTTTTCCACCTCATTTCTCTCACATCCTAGTCAATCAAGCCCAAAGGGACCACTTTATGTGGGGGTGTTCATCGGTCTAAACCCGAACCAGACCGGGTTGGACCGAGGACTGAATAAGAAAGAAGTTATGGACCTTATATCGGACCAAATAAATTATGGATCGGACCAGGACCGGACCGAAAAAACGGATTGGACCGGACCGGACAGAAGTGTCACACTAGCAAAATTCAAAGCTTGGATGACTTCAAAGGCATACGTTTTTACAATATGAATATCTTATATTTGTTTCAATATGAAATATTTCAACATATTTTCACCAAAGAAAAAATCAATATTCTTGAACATATGATGAGAAATTACAAGTTGTAAAAGAAAATTAAAATTAAACAAATAAAAAGCGGGTTTTCAATTTTTTTTAATTCGGTCCTAGTCCAAACCGGTGTACTGGTGGATTAGACTAAAGATCGAATAAAAAAAATTTAGGCACCATGTATTGGACAAAATTTATTTGATTCGGTCCAACCCAATTTTTGATCCAGTCCGAATTTAGACCGAATAATGAACAACTCTAACTTTATGGATGAAAGACCTTTGTATAATTGTATCCATGAGTTGTTCTAACATACCTAAATTCAATCATAGGCAAATTTACAAATATAAAAAGTTATTTAGGCAAATTTTTTATTTTAGTCCAAAAAGGATGATCCATTTAAGATTGCCCCCATGCAAAATTGAGTTGGAGTTTAATTTTGCCCATCCAAAATACTAACCACCATCCCAGAAAATACCAAATAAATAAACAAGCAAGACCCGTTATTATATGGTTGTGACCTCCGTATATCAGACTATCATAAGCAAGATGAAATTCAAAAAGTCAAATCCCTTCGATCATCCATTGATTAAAATTTAAAGACACCCCCCCCCCCCCCAAAAAAAAGAATTTAATAAGACCGAGAAATAAATAGTGCAAGATGGATGATGAGTCGGGTTCACGATGCATTGCCATTTGCCATGCACCCTTTACACTCCCCCCAATTTCTCTTCCTCTTCCAAAATCATCTCCCCGGTTTCTCTCTCTTCTTCATCCCCATTTCTCCTCTCTCTCTCTCCTGAATTCTTCCCATCTCTGAATTTCGGCTTCTCGATCAGAACAAGAAAAACAGAGAGAAACAAGCAACGATGATTCAACTGTTGTTTTCGGTGATATTGTTGGAGGCAGCGGTGATTGTGTCGCTGTTGTTCAAAACGCCGCTGAGGAAGCTGGTGTTGATGGGTTTGGATTGCCTGAAACAGGGGCGTGGTCCGATTGTTCTCAAGACCGTTTGCGTAACCATCCTCGTTGTTCTTCTTACCACCGTCAATTCTATTCTTCAGATCACTCGCCATCGTGACGATGAAACCCCTGATCTTACCCCCACTGATCAGGTCCTCTTCTCCAAACACCTTCTCGAAGCTTCTCTCATGGGTACGATGCTCTCTCCCTCTCTCGCTCACGCATTTTGATCTCTGAAATTGGATTCGTTGTTTTGACTCTGATGAATTCGGCGACGATTTTGAGTAGGCATTGTCGTTGGTGGTTGTGAATTCTCGGGAAATCGAAAATGTGATCGGAATTTTGATGTTTGATTGATGAATTGGAACACGATTTTGATACGAATAACTCGAATGACAGAATGCAGGGAAGAAAATCTAATTTTTGGGCTGTTTCAAAGATATGATCTGTTGTTCATCATTGACAGTGAAAAATATTCGACATGTTTGCATATCAGAACCGCGGGACATCAGAGTTGAGACATAGACATTTGAAAACAAAACAATTGCGTTACGTCATACGGGGATAGCGACGAGCGTACATTGATTTACATAGTTTCACACTTATTATCTTTAAACAAAGTCTCGGTTGGAGTCTCATGTCAATCATCTCCCTGTCAAGCCTCATTTGTCTCTTAAACAAAGCTTATGTTTTGAGTTCCTCTGCAGGGTTCATCCTGTTCCTCGCCCTGATGATTGACCGATTGCACCACTACATAAGAGAACTCGGTCTGAGGAGGAAGACGATGGAGGCTACAAGGAAGAACGGTGTGAGGCTTGCCGGACCAGAGGAGATCAAAGCTCGGGAGCAGCAGGTAGAGACATTCAAAGAAATGATCAGACAACTGGAGGATGAACTCGAGGGGAAGACCAAGGAAGCGCATTCATCCGAAGCCACTGTTCAGGCCCTCAGAAAGCAAACTGAAGGGCTCCTCATCGAATATGACCGTTTGGTGGCCGAAAACCAATCGCTTAGGAGCCAAGTGCAGTCTCCTGATCAAGGGCACTTTGCTGCCAAGAAGGATTCATAAGGACTTCTAATGCACAATCAGCTGAGTATTCTGATCTGTGTTCCCATGTTTTTTTTCTGATGCACCAACATATATGCTTGTCAGTTCAGCCTTTTGATTATACTATGCCAACTTGGGAAGGAGGATTTGAGCAGGGGAAAAGGTTAGTATTAGTGAAGTCAAAAGTGGGTTTTCATAGAGTCTTTTGTTTTTTAAATTCTTGTTTTCTTTTTTCTTTTGTGGGTGGGAAATATACAGTTGTGTTCAACGGACCTGCTTTCCTTGTTGGCAAATTGTCTCATACTTGCTTATGAACAATCTCTTTACCATAAGTAAAAGATCTCACTTTAGCAGTTTGGCTATTTTCAGTTCATTTGATGTCTGTGATGGGCGTTCATCTATTTGTACAGTTTTAATTCTTAACGGACTAAATGTTAGGGCCAACTTTGTAAGGGTTCAGGGCCCATATTCTATTTTAAGTAGTATATTCAATTAAACTAATTGTGTTGTATATAGTAGCACTTCATAATATCTGGACTGATAAGCCGTATGTGAAGTTAACTTTCAATGTGAGTAACATGAGTTGAAATTTAAATTGAGTCATTGTTCATATATATTTGGTCATTGTAGATGTAAATTTCTTTAAATTGCTTTCTAAATTTGTTTATTTAAATTGTCAAAAGGGGGAAAAAAATCCACCAATATGCATAAGAAAGTGCAAAGATAGTAACCGCAAAATAGATATTAGGTGCTTTGAAGAAAAATCCCCAATATATATATATATATTCAAACTGTCCATTATAACATGCATCATGTAAAATATGGGTTCAAACTAGTATGACATAAATTACAATTCAAATTCAACAACTCAATAGTAAAATTTGCAAAGTCAAGCTCCTGAGTGTAGGCATCCTAGACCCAGGAGAAAATCTCCAGTATATTTTCTAACCTGAGGCTTGCTAGGCCACTACCTCTTCCTCTAAATTACATCCATAAGCGTGCCACCAGGTGCATATTCGGTGAAAATATTGAAAAAGAGCTAACCATTCTTACGTCGCATCCTATCCTATGTACTCAATAATTCGATCACAATTTGAAGTGGAATGAACTTCCTTCTCGTTTTGAAGGGAATTTGACCTTGAATATTCAACGGACTTGACAACAAAAATGTCATCCCTGGAGAGAGAAGCCTTCCTAGGGAGAATGCTGCCGAGGAGCCATGGCCATTGGCCAATGAGCTTGCCCCTTGTCCAGTTCATTGAGCGAGAGAGAGAGAGAGCCAGAGAGAGGTATTAGAGATTTAATCAGAAAACATCATGGCTAAAATTATTTACAAGACATTCATTATTTTGCATAAATAATTTTGCCCAAATGACATCCCAGTTGTTTCATTCGCCTTGTTTAGAGTGACCACACAGAATCACACAAAATACGACAGCACAGAAGGCGAAAATTACATAACCAAAACCACACATAACATAAAACACCTGTCACACACTCACACTGACAAGAGAAGTAACTAAACATCCCTACAAATATTTACAAGAAACGCACAACGAACGCATTTGGCATCTCCTTCAAAAAGGAAGAAGACTTGGACGACTTTGACACCGAGCTTTAGACAAGTGGGCTACAGCTTCAGAAGGGGGAAAGAAAAAAGAAAAAAGAAAAAAGAAAAAGAAAAACATGACTTTGAACATACGATGAAACTGGAAATGGAGGAGGGTGAGACTGATACTGATTCTTAAGCTGCTTCTGCAAATCCCACCCTGAGTTGTCCAAAGTCGAACACAGTATGATACCGACCCATGAAGACATCTCCCAAGATCCTGCCATCACACCATCAATATCATATTCACGATCTGTTTTTCTTCCTAGGATTAAAAGAAAGTAGGAGATGGATAATATACCAAATAGGTCCACGAGGAGGGGGAACATCCAGAGCGGTAAATCCACTAATGCACTGAGCTGCTGGTCCCTCACCGACCTTCAGTATATACTGAGAGAAAGCAAACCCAAAGAAGTTCTTATTATTAGTACCATTTGAGAGGATCATGCATGAACATTTGAGATTCATGCACGAAAAAATAAGTACAGAAAGTTCCTGCTGGGAAATGCTTTTTCCTTGGAGGGCTGGGGGGGGGGGGGTGTCGTGCTTTGTTGCATACTTGCATTATCAAGGTTCAAGTTCGTTCTGCTCAAGGTAACATCCAAACAATTGAACCACAATACCTAACGAAGCTAACCCACACCCACTGAGTGTTGATTGTAGTAAAATGATGAGTCCAAATAACATGGATAATCCTAAATTTGAGTTGTTGCAGGCCAATACTGACAATCAACCACCACTTTTCTACCCCTGAAACTCACCCGCCATCCACATCTGATCTAACCCCAAACAACCGCCAAAACAATAAAAACAAAGATGACTTCAACCTGAAATTGGTGTCGACTTGTAAAAAATATTAAGAGCACCCTCTAAGAAAAATTGCGCAGAGACGAGACATCTGAAGTACAAAAACTGTAAAGCAGCCGCAAACCTACTACTCAACATACACGATGCAACAGAAAGAGAGAAATCAGATACTTCAAATATCTTCCAGACAACAATTGAATGGAAATTCACGCAAGGAAACTGAATGTTGTCATATGGACAAGAATACACTTCAAAGTGTTCTGGTTACCTCCTCAGGGGTAAGTTCAAACTCTTTGCCGCCAATAGTAAAAGAAACAGGGGGCATGGAAGACAAACGGCTGCAGTCAACTGATGATTCTCCCATTGGACTTGGGAGTCGATCACATAGCTGCAAGTTCCACAAACCCACAGTCAGCATTAATGAGAATAGAATTTGGCTAGCTTTGACCTCAGAATGAGACCACCTACCTCATTTATATAATTCATTATGCGATCCTCAGTCATATTTTGCCTGAGTTGATTCTGGATCCACACAACAGTCATCTCACAAGCCGAACACATACCATCATGCAATCCACTGGATGACTTTTGAGAATTCTCCCTATCGACCACACTCTCAATCCCCATGCTGCAAAGAAAGATTCATTTCAACATTCATAAATAGTACCCGATTACATAATATGGAAAATTCACAAACCCCTAGCAGGCTATAAGCAAAATGACTTATCAAGGCGTTCAGAACTAAATATCTGAACCTACCTAACACCATGAGCACCATCAAAGGTGCAGAGACCGATTTGCGAGCAGAGCTTTTTCGGAGATGACTGTCAAAGCCAATAAGACAATAAATCCAATAAAAAACCTCATACACAACAATCCTAAAAGAGATATCACAAATTCAACGAAACCATTTGCATTTCCATTATAAGGAGATTTCAACAGTCTACAACTGCATGTCATTCATAAATTAGGCGTCAAACCATCTTAAGTCAGATTAGGCACAGCACATTGTAACCAACTGGGAAAAATAGAAAATTTTCCTTATCATTATCCTCTTTTATTTCATTTTTTATGATTCCATAATAGAAAATACACAAAGACCAATACAATAGTTTTGCATAAAAGAAGGAAGGGAATACAAACCAAGAACACAATATGTACATAACTCTTCATTCTTAATTACTAAACTAAGACCTCATTGCCTATTTCCTGACTCAATCAGATCCATCCTAATCATTGAAATGGATGACATTATATTAATCGTATCCAGCAGAGAGATAATAACAAATCAAACAAAGAGACTACATTGTCAGCAAGTTAATGACAGAAGCTGCAACTTACCAGACATGGAAACAGTTGGCCATTAACAACTTCTATGCAGTATCTCTCAAACCCAATTACAGAAGCAACTAAGGTTAAATCTATGTTACACACAAACTCCACAAAATATTCATCTAAAATTTATAAAATGTCGAACAGTTTGATGGATCTTTCAGGATCTTTACAACATCCACATTAGTCTCTGTTAGTGAATTTAATTTATCAATCTATTTACTCAAAATATATGAAACAACCAGAATCCATTTTATTAAGTATATTCATCCATTAACATTTTGCGGAGCTTTTATTCATTGGATGGATTATTTTTAACAACAAAACTATGCTACATTAATGACCCATTAATGTTCAATGAATGCATGAAACAAGAATGCTGCTCCCCCCCCCCCCCCAAAAAAAAAATCCACATAGGAAGCCAAATCTCAAAACCCCGCAGCTTGGTCTAAATCTCAACAAAAAAAATAAAAAAATAAAAAAAATAAAAAATCCAAGTTCTACTTTCAGACATCCTGCTTACTGATGGTCTTGTGGAATCTCAAAATAAAGAAAAAAGAAGCAAGGTAGAGGGCTCTTATTGGCTGGTTTTATAATCCCGGGCCTATATTATAATTTATATGTCACACCCACACGCACAGTGTCCAACACTCTATGTGCACTTGTGAGCACAAGTATACAAATATTCATACATACATGTATGTATATCACTATATGCAACCAATCTATTAATGTTCAACCTTTCTTGTTTCCTTCTCTTCAGATTGTCAAGAAATAGTAGTATCCAACATGCAAGTATAATGATACAAGCAATAACATAACAGCACCCTTGAAGAGAAATTCAACAAAATAAAAGTGGTCATCTAGGAAATGAAATAGTCAGAGGGGAAAAAGATATCTCCACAAACTGAACTTGCCTCTGAAAAAAGCATATGCATAATAATCTGGCCGTAATGCTCAACTACAGCCTTGCACTCCTGACTAACGACACCAGCAGCTCCAATTGCATGATTTATTTGCGCAATAACCGTCTGCATAACAATGGATTGTCGTTAGCAGTCATGCAAGCAGAAGCTTATAAGCAAAACTATGAGCAAAATGTCTCCATGCCACACAAGAGCATATAATATCATCATGAGAGCTACAGAATGCACACAGAAACTGTACTGTGAAGTGCGAAGACTATGGGAGCCAACATAACAGTGAGCAGTTCGCACATAAGGTTTCATATATCAGCACAGAAACACGATAGAAACATGCATCAGTTACCTATGACTTATTCCATGTCCAATATAATCAGAACTGCGGAAAATTGAACAAGGGATCTAACTTAGCTCCAAAGGTATCCCATCATGGGCATGGATGACACAGACTATAGATATGAATGGAAATCTTGAAAACCAAAACTATATTCTAGCAATTCACACAATTGATGCAAGGAAATAGCAGTATCAGGAGATATTAGTAACCCAAACAGAGAGCAGAATGAGGGCTAACCGTAGGACCAGCTAATAATGAAGTTCCAGAATCTGCAATGGCAGCACATCCACCAGCACAGTACCCTGATTACCACAAAATACAGTCAGGTCAATGCCAGCATCATCGATTGGATAATAGAGGAACCAAAACATCTATAGAGGCTTCCTGCCACTTTATAGGGTTATACAGTTGTTCTAAGGTATCAAGTCTGCATTCTTGCTCCTGCACTCATGAAAGGAGCTAAAATCCACAGAAGTTATTTTTTGATGAGGAACATCCACATTCGAATGCAAGAGGCTGCATACCTGTTGTTTTGCCCCCAATAAGAACATCACCCATGTGAAACTGCGAACAAACGGTTAATCTCAGTAAGATCCTTGATTATATGGTTCCAAATAAGCATGTACACTTTTTATGTGTCAAATTGATACCTGCCAATAACCCTTCCTTGTCACAGGAACATATGTGTGCTTCCCGATATAGTGGTTTGGGTCAACACCACCAAACACAAGTTCACCTCCCTCTTCATCTTGTGCATTACGGTTAAGCCAAAATGAGAAGACAGGCTCTTTGACCAGCTCTTGCTCAACCATGTTGTACCTTAACAGCATGCAATCTCAAATTGAAGGAATTCTCCTTTCTTCACATGTATTAATTTCCAAACTAAAAAGAGACCAGGCCCTGAGCCCCTGCCCTCCCCCATGTTGCGAGGTGTAAAACAATGAAACAGATTAAATAAGACCATTCTGCATTCTTTAAACACCAAATGTCCCAAAATTAGCTGTGTTAAATAGCTGGTTGATGTATCATTTTAACTTATGTAGTCCAAGATTCATCAGATCCGCCAACTCGAAAGAAATTTCATAGGGAAAGGTCTACTGGGAGAGTAGCACGCACCATACTGGAGCAGCATTGCCAGCAGATATCTCTTGAAACCCAAGTCCAAGTATACCATCAAACTTGGTAACCATGAATGTGATACTCGGCTCTCTAGTTGCCTCAATGAATGACTGAAAAACAAAAACAAAATAAGTTGCTTGGCTAAGTTGATCGCTAGCCAGACCTGGAATGCAAACCACTTGCCTGGTGCTTTACGACAAGATCACCAACTTTCACATTATCTTCACTGAAGAAACCTGATATCGCTCCAGTACCATAACGAATTGAAGCAGATGTTCCTGCATGATCATAGGATACTAATATGCATAAATACTAACAATATGAGACATAGTTAACAGTAAGAGCCTTCTATGAGAGCATTTGAGGTACGCTGGTCAGCATGAAGATGGCTTAATAGCAAGAACAAACAGCAAAACAGCATAATTAAAAGTTTTTTCATGCAGTTGCACAATGATTTTTTGATCACAATATTTGAACGCAATCATACAAACCATTCTGTTATCAATATTTTAGAATAATGCTGAAGCATGCTCTAAGCTGATAAAGAGGGCCATTTGCTCCAAAGTTGAAATGTAGTGGAATCAAAAATAAAAATGGCCTAGTTCCTGAGGTCACATACCTAGTTCAAACTATAAATGAAAGAAATTAGTAACAAGTTAAATGGATTTACACAAACCCCTGAGTGAGCGATTTGGGTAAACTGATATCTAGGGGTTAGTAACCTCCTAATAGTATGTGATTCCAGTTGGCAACCCAATACTTAAACACAAAATTTTAAAAATTAAAAAAAGAAAAAAGAAATGAAAAGAAGCAGAAGCAAGAAACAACTTCAAAAAAATTTTGATCGCAAACAACCTAAAAATTAAGTTCAGGGAATGGATTATTTCATTCCATTTCTAGAATCAACCAGCATAGTGCAGACAAAACAACCCCCTGAGATACAAAGCAGTTTTCCCCTAGATCACAACCCTAAGCAAGTAGACAGAGATGCATTACAACACAAGAGTGTAGCAAGGATCGTCAGGAAATAAAAAGCTACAATGTAGACCTGCAAATGGGCAATTGGTCAATATTCAAGCCAGGCCAACTGGGGTCAGCTCAGCTATCGTTCATATCCAATATCCCATGCAGGTTGCTTATCATCTAGTCTAGTAAGTCTGGCAAGATTTTGTCAATTTGGGAGTTTAGGTTCAGGACAAAATTTCGTTGCTTTTATATCTGGTTCATGCTAGGCCGAGAGTCAGAGTATGTGGCTCGGGCAACTGGCCAACTGAGTACAGATATGATAACTGCTAACAGAAGCAATAGAAATTATATATATGTACAAAACTTTGTTATGTTTTTGCATATATCTCCCATGATCATACATTTGTTCATCCCAAAAGAAGATATTAGCCCGATGGAGATTCACTAGGATAGTAAGCCCACCATTCCTCTTGTATGTACTGGATGAGCCGGACTTGTACTTGGCATGGAAGAAACAAGCGATCTGCAGCCAAAATTTAAAATATAAGATTTGAAAGAAACAGATCACCATGTGGTGGAATTAAAATTTACAAGAAGCATGAACTAACCGAGAAGGAGCACTTTGATGACGGAACCCACAAATTAGAACTGCCCGTATCAAAAATAACAGTAAACTTTTGAGGGGGTGTGCCAATGCCGATCTCACCAAAATACTGAGCATCCATGTAGTTCTTAAGGGCAACAATATCAACATCCGCAAGATCCCCAGAGTTACCCAGGAGATATTGCTCAAAAGATGACCTCAGCACCTCCCTTTCTTTGGATCCAAGCTGCGCAGCAACCCGGCCGTTTTGATCAAGTTTCTTCTTTTTCAATCCAACTCTGAGTAGCCCATCACTGGATGTGCAAAGGACAATTGGAAGGAGAAGAAAAGAAAGCAACAGTGGGATCACCAGAGCCTTGACTTCAACCATCTTGACCTGTCAATATTAAACAAGATGTACTTAATGATAAAAAGCTGCATAATATTAAAGCACCCGCAACTCAATCACAACCCAAGGAAGCTACTGCATGGTGTAATGGACAAGCCTTCCATAGCAGACACAAAAACTTCCAAAACCCTGTTACAGAGACTCTTTATTCCAACCCAAAGTCCCCCCTATGCTGCACTAAACCCATTAACTCATTAAGTATGCCATTTAGGACACTTACTGGTGAAACAAACCAGAAATTCAGTTCTACATACATGAACAACCATCGTTCATCTCATAAGGCCACTAACGTGGGTGATACCAATGTCGCAATGGACAACACGACAATCTCAGTCCTACAGACCATAACATTACTCGGAAATAAAATGTGCTGGTCACCTGTTTCTTAATCTTGCATAGGACGATTCATTCATAATGCATGGACTAAGTTTTGGTAATCCCAAACTTCATCATTTTGACGAAAATAACCCTTCTAAAATAAGTAGCATGCCAAATACTAGGAAATTTCATGCTTAGCAGGGAAGAATAAAAAACAAAAAAAGGGGCCCATATAAGAAAGATGGAGTGAACTTCAGGTTTTAGTCAACAATTTTTGACAGTGGTGGAAGCAAGTAAACCCAAATGAACAAAATTAAACTTCCCATTTGAAATTTTAGTGAACTTAAACAAATACTCTGCAAATGAAGAAAGAAAATTGCCTCTTGAGGAGCACACACAGGGAATGCCTCATTTTTAAACACAGCGGAAGCTCAACAAAAACACCTCAACTTCAAAGACAAACAAAACCTAAAATTTCCTTCTGAGAAGGTAACATATTAATATACCATCCTTCTGAGAAGAGCAGTGAGGCAAAATATGACACCTTTAACAAAAATTTCCCAGAAACACCTCAGATAAATAAACCCAGAACGCATGCAGTCAGACAATCATCTGTAAGTTCCACCAAATGCCACGACCAGACATTTAATAGCTAAAATCTTGCACAAAATATGATACTTAACCCACCCAAAAGCACCATAAAAATGTCGGAACACATTAAGGCAAATTTCAAGAAACCCAAAACTCCAAATGAAATTTGAAATTTGCAAGGAAAGAGGAACAAAAGGATGCAAGAAACACAAACAAAACCTAGAAAGGTATTCAGAGATAGATGCAAAATGGAGTAAAATCAACAAACCGCTGAGGATGAAATCGCACAACGTACAATTACAAGCTCAGGCAAAATAAACAAACAAATAAAAGTAAAGATTACAGAGAGTTGCTGAAATTCAAGTATGGAATAAGAACAGTGTTCACCGTTTCCAGTAAGAACAGGACAGAGAGTGGCAGAGCAAGATGGGGGGTGACCGAGACTTGGCTTTCGAAGGTTAGAGCATTCCTGACCCGAAGTCACAGCTGTCACGTCAGTAAAATTCTACATTTTTAGAGCTTATTTTTTGTCATTTTTTCAATTGAAAAAACTTCAATTTAAATTATATAATAAAATATTTTATATGAGTCTATCTTATAACATAATTTTTTAATTATTTAAATAATAATTTTTATCAAAAAAAGAAAAATAAATAAATAATCAAAAAATGACAAAAAAGATGAAATAAGTGGAAACGCGTGTTGCGCTATGTGTCCCCACGTCTCACTGAGTTTGAACTTTAAAGTTCTACTTTATGTAAAACTTGGACCCACCTACTAAAACGCATGACAGTGAATGAAAGTGTAAGTGTTCTTAACGTCACTTCAACATACGAGAATCGAGCTCATTTTGTGGTCGAAAAATGGTACATGCATGGCCTTACATCTCAATTTATTCGTGTCAAAATTGTGTTGAATGGTCCTACGTAGTTTTTGCTTATCATGTTTAAAATATTATATGCTCAACTTTCTACTGATGCATGCATACCTCTTTAAATTCTTCCAATTAAATATAATAAAGTTTAGCATAACAAATAAAAAAGAACATGCAGTTCTAATATCTATACTAAAATTACTGGATATATATACATGGAAAGCTCAAACCAATTCAGACTTGAGTTCGTGAACCAAATGAGCCGGATTGAGTCATGGAAAGCTCAATGCATCAAGCTCGGTGAGTGAGTGAGCCCAAATAATATACTCATACATTCAATTTGACAACTATATATTGTACATTGGTTATGAATTTATGGTGATATACTTCTTTCAGCATGTCTCAATTCGTTAGTTCATTAGAGGGACTCACCATTTATCTTGACCTTAAAAATTAAAAGGACGTGGGTGTAGGTGGGCCCACGCTGGTTATGCATTGCATGCATGTCCACATTCATGAAGTGGCTACGTTACACGTGGAGCGCTCGTCAGTTTGAAGCCCATTTTGATGTTGGGTTTGGGTTACGTGGTGCCAAAATGCAAATGCATGCATTTCCTTGTCCTTCCATACAATTAATTAACACATGGGTGGGACCTTCTTATATTCCAAGGTTGTTCGAAATGTGGTTTCATAGAGGGACTTTCTTTCTATCCTCTATGAAGATAATTTAAGAAAAACTCTTGAGAGAAAGGCTGCATAAATGTATCTGCTTACCTTTCTTACCAAAAAAAAAAAACATAGGTGGGGCCGATTCGAACAACTTTGTACATTAATGGTGTCAAATATTCATGTCAAAATTTCGAACAACTTTAATACAAAATTTACGGACACCATTGGCATATCTATGTGCATCAACAACTATTTCCGAGCATCTGAACTACAATTATACCATGCAATCGATACTCCGAGTATATATATATATATATATATATATATATATATATATATATATATATATATATATATATGTGTGTGTGTGTGTGTGTGTGTGTGTGTGTGTGTAGATATATATATAGATAGATAGATATATATGTATGTGTGTGTACATATGTATATGTATGTATGTGTGTGTGTACACACATATAAATATATATATATATATATAAATACATATATACATATATACA
>JACYFF010031959.1:5161144-5181458 GCA_017589665.1 Selenicereus undatus
TGTGTGTGTGTGTGTGTGTGTGTATATATATATATATATATATATATGCACACACATATATAGATATATATATATATATAAATACATACATACACACACATATATATATACACACATATATATGTATATAGATATATAGAGAGAGAGAGGGGACTTCCGTCAAGGAGACTTGTTATCACCATACCTGTTTATTTTGGTGGTGGAGTCCCTTTCGGGTTTGTTGCAAAAAGCGGAGGATGTGAAGAAAATGCACGGAGCTCAAGTATGCCGCTGTACCCTAACATATCACACCTTTTCTTCGTAGATGACATCCTGCTTTTCGCTTGAGCAACTCGACAAGAATGCTTAAATATGGCTACTCAATGTGTATGAAGAAGCATCGAGCCATCAAGTTCATTATGAGAAGTCAGAGGTGTCCTTCAGTAATGGGGTTTCTAGAGAAACTAAGGGGGAGTTGCCAATTCTAATGAGGGTCAAGCTGGTGGAGAAACTTGACAAATACCTGGGGGCTCCAACCGTTGTGGGCAGATAAAAAAAGGCCATTTTCACGGCAGTCGAAACCAGGATGTGAAAGAAATTGCAACGGTGGAAGGCGAAATTACTTTCAAAGGCAAGGAAGAAGATTCTGGTGAAGTTAGTGGGTCCAGCTATCCCATCCTACCTCATAAGTTTTTTTCAAGATCCTATCCTCCTTGGTGAATGAGTTGAATTCAATGATTGCAAGCTTTTCACTACTAGAAACTGGATTTTTAAAGACCATATTTTAACGACCAAACAAAAAATTCATCGTTAAATGTTATTAATAACGACGAAAGTGATTATTTGTCGTTTAATTTATCAAAAAATCATCATTAGACAATGAACACTAAAATAGGTCGTTATTAATTTTATAATGTTCGTCGTTATTATCAATACGATGAAAAGTATAAACAATGAGGAGGGAAGATAAAAATGAAAATCATAAAATTAAGTACAATTTCCTACTAAACAAATAACCAGGTTTGTATTAATATAAGGGCAAAATTAATTCTGCTGGGGTGTGAATAATGGGGCCAAGAAGATTCACTGGTTATGTAGTGGATCATTACCCAGCAGGTATACACTTAAGAGGAACCAGTACCATATTATTTCGGACGGGACTTGTGAATTATGCAACAAAGAAGGAGAGACAGTTCATGCATTATTCTGGTGCAAGCATATCAAGGATGCATGGAGTAGCAGACTGAAGGAGGTATCGGAGATGATGATAGAGTATGATGATTTTAAAGAAGTAATGAGATTGTGAGATGAGGTGGAGACCGAAAAAAGGTAGTTGGCTTTCTTTGTCATCTGATATGTGTGGTTTGCAAGTAACGATAAAATTTTTGGTCGGAGATGATGCTAGGATGGAGAAGATCCATGAGAGAGCCAGGGAAGGAGTGAAGGAATACAATGCCTGCCAACGGACGACAAGAAGAGTGGGATAACATTGCCATACTGTACTACTCCATGTAGAATTTGGGTACCACCGCCAGAGGGTTGGGTGAAGGTTAACGTAGATTTAGTTGTGGTAGGAGGGTGGATAGGTTTGGTGTGTGTTAGGCGATAAATTGTCCAATTTTACGTACCTGTTTCACCAACTTTTAGCTCGTATAATAACTTAATCTTTAGGACTTTTACTTGTTTTATTTACTTTTGTAAATAATAAACTTCAAATCAAACAAACGTCGCGAAAATGAGCGAAGACGGGACAAAGCGAAGAAAAACAGTAAAAACAAGCGAGAAAGAACAGTAGGGGGCCGAGCCACAGTGCAAGAGAAGTGGCTAGGTCGTGCCTCCCTCCGCTTGCTCGTTCGCCCAATTTTCTATTTAAACCCATTTTCGGAATTTTTATTCAGCAGTCGCTCGAGGTTCTCTTTGGTGATTTTAGGCTAGTTTTGGTTTCGGTTTTAGCCAATAAAAACCTCAATAGGAGGATTAGATTAGGATTGTAGTTTGTATTTCGAGATTAAGCTTGTGGATTTTCAATTCTTCAATCAATTCAAGTATAAGTTTCTTTGTTTCTCTCTCTCTCTTTATTTTACGTTTTTGTTCTTGTTTTGATTTTGTTAGTTTAATTCCTGTATTCGATTTGCTTAGTTTAAATGTTTAGTTTTTATTATGATTTTGTGTTTCCTTTGGTTCTCATTCGTGCTAGTTTATATTAACTCCTCTTTTGTTCATGTTTATGTTCTTATTTGCTAGTTTATGTTTAGTTTAGGTTTTCATATTTTCGTGTTTAATTAGTCGTTAATTTTGGTTTATTGGATTGTGGCTAGCCCTTGATGGCTAATTAACCTTATTTAGGTCTCAACCTTCCCTTGTTTATGCCTAGAACTTAGAGTTTTTTTTTCATGTCCGCCAAGTGTTCGATGAAATGCTTGAGAGAGCTTTCATCCGTGTTTTTGGGCAATCGACTTATGTTGAGAGGTGAAGTCGATTGTCTAGTGTGGGTAGAGAGAATAGCTGGGATTGGGATATAAAAATAGTCTCGTCACTAGCTAGGTTAAGGGTTGTCAATCTTATAGTTTAATTAAACTAATTCCATGAAAATAGGATGTTAGAACAATTGGACTAGCTCATTACCCTTGAGAGAGAGTTTGGGTAGTTTTAATGATGCAACCGACTATCTCTTAATACTAGCGTAACTTGGGAAGGTGATGGCTTAACTTGATTACTTAGTTCATTTTAGATCTAATCATAGTCCTTTTGTTTTCGCTTTAGTAGTTTAGTTCTGTTTTCTATTCCTTCAATTTTGCCTAACTTGATACGCTTTAATTAGTTCTGGTACTTGGAAACCAAACTCCCTGCGGACGACACTCCAAGTACTCAACGATACACCTTGCACTTGGAGTTTATAAATATTAAAACTCCGTTTTTCCCTAATAGTGCGCCATGTTCAGAGATGATCGAGGCCGAGTTATGGTCATTGGAGTCACAAGATTGAAGGCGAAATGGTCGGTTGAAGTGGTAGAGTGTAAGGCCGCCATTTTTGGTCTTAAGTTGGCGTTGAGGGTAGGGTAGGCTGAGGGGACGTTTGCATTGAATCTAATTGCCTTACAATGGTATCAAAATGCAAACAAGATGAAATCTCATGGGAGAGTTGGATTTGGTGATTGAAGATGTCCTAAGGCCCTGTTCTTTTCGTAGGTTAATTCTAAAATACCAACCTCAACCCATTTCAACCCACTTTCACTATTTTAACGAAGTTCAATTTATCATATAAAAAAATTTGAACCACTTCAATCCACCTTAAACCTACTTCAACATACCTAAACCTACTTACCCTTTTAGCCCCCCCTCCCTCCAATTTACCTATGAAAAGAACAAACCCTAAATCTTACCTCCATGTTTACCACTTGTTCGTGGCTACATGTTCGTCGAGATGGAAAGAGTGCCACATAGTCTAGCAAAAGTCAATCACAGGGAGCCAGACCAAATTTGGGTTTAGGCTTGGATTTGTCTCAAAGAGACTTTCAGCAGACGTCCTGATAGGCTCTATTTCTATTGAATAACACTTGGATACAAGTTGAAAATCAAAGTTTTTAAAAATCTTATTTTGAAAACATGTAAGACAAATATTTAACAAAAAAGGGGAGAATTTTAAAACTTAGGAGCTGAGAACTGAGAAGCTAAAAGAATTAGTGAAAAGGATGTGAACTTAAGTTTAACTATAGTTACTCCTCAGCCCCTAGTTTGCAACAAGGCAATGCATGGTCAAAAGACTTCTGTAAAGAACCATTATCTCTATCTCCCTCCCTGCATTTGTAGCCGGAACCAAGAGGTTCGAGTTGTACAATTGCACGGCTAACTAGTTAGACGTTTCCAATAAGAAATGATTCACGAATGTCAAAAGGAGCAATTGGCTCTAATCATGAGCATCTAGACACAGACAAACTCATTCAACCAAGCATGCATAACAGTGGATGCAGGCTAACAGTATGTATTTCTGATAAGCAAAACAGCCATGGTATGTCTTGCAAACATTTTAGACGTTCATTCTCCAACACATAATCGCTAGTACAAATCCACACTGATGTCTGATCTTCAATCATCCATAAACCTAAACCTCGATTTCCAATCAAAGCCTAAACAGGAACCGAAGAGCGCAGTAACATAACAAAAGCCAAAACTTGAAGTAGGTAAAGACACCATTGTGGATGCTCAACGGAGTCTCCTTGCTTCTCTCTCAGACTCAAGAAGGGTAAGAATGTCACCCTCTCTGACTGGTCCCTTGACGTTCCTCATGATGAAACGGTTTTGGTCATCCAAGAACTTAACTCTCACTTGGGTGACCTGCCCCCTTGACCCTGTGCGGCCCATGACTTTCACCACGACTGCAAACTTGATCTGAGACTCCATTCTGAAATAGGAACAATGGCTACATTCAAACTTGCACCCAACACACAGACCCTTGTACCAGCTATAAAAGTCAAAGCAATGCACTCCAGTATCCAACAGAGCAATCCAAACTATGACATAGATAATGGAAATTTAGAAAATTTGCAATACGTGCAGGACAGACAGGTGTTATAGAGTAATGTAAATCTAAATGGATGTGCTCATTATCAACCGCTGATGAAAAGGTCAAAGTCAATTCCTTGAACCAATTAAGGTAAGATATACTTAAACTAGATGCAATCTAGTACTGGGTTAGAGATAGCACTCCTAAGCTCCAATGTCAAGCCATATCAAATCTTTGATTCTGCATTAGCAAATCATGGGTAAATTCTAACGCATCAACAGGAGCATAAGCTCCTAAATCAATGTTCAAGCTAGACCAATCTTCGATCCCCAAAAGCAGTACTCCACCACATCACACATAGGCAACGGCGTCGCTATTATACCAAGAGCAGATTTTCAAGCGAACAAATTTGCTTAACCAAGTTCGACAAAATTAAGCCTATGCAAAATAAGATCACAAAGACAAAAACGCAGTCCCAGAGCAGAAGGCATCGTAATTGGATCCAAAAGAAGCATTCTAAGTAAAGCTGGAAAATTGCTTATCCAAGAATGATGTTTTATTAACGTATGCGATGTTCAATACAAAACAACCTAAGAAAATCACGCAGCCAAATTCTAAATTTAACTAAGGATATATGACACAGCTACAACAGCAAATACCAGAATCTAAAGAACAAATGCAGAAACTACAGAATCGAACAAAAACAAAGGCAAAATTCCCACTCGATTACATGGCTATTCCACATCTATTAATCGATTCATTCATGGAATTTCAAGCCAATTGATTGATCAGAATAACTGTTGATATGAATCGATTAATAGAAGATCTTACCTCGGTCGAAGCTGGAAGATACAAGAGTAAACAGGGAATCGGCGCAAGAGCAAGAGTTACCGAAAATGAGGAGTTTGCAGGACTAATTATAGTGAGGTGCTGGGTAGGGTTTGTCGTTTGGGGAAATTTACCTTTAGGTGTTAGAACGAACTATTTTCTCGTTTCCCATGCTCGCGGCGCTCTGGCTAATCGTTTCGACGGTCTTTCGTATTTTTATTTCGATATAATGAACTTTCTGCCTGCCACTTGCTGGGACGAAGCCAGGGTTGTCAGAACCGAACCAGTGAGTGAACCGATGAAGCTAATGGATCATCGGTCGAATCAGTTGAATTGGTCGGACTGAATTAGATAGAATTTTTGAATTATTCAAATTAATAACTATTCGTAAATATTTGTATACTAAGTTCTTATATTATTGGCTTTTATGCTAATAAATACAAAGTATTAGATTTAAAATTTTAGTAAGTTTTTAAATAAAAATAAGTGATTGATCTACATATTCTTAAGTTTTTTACATTTGTCTACAGCTTCAAATATATTATTTTATATTTTAGAAAATAAATTAATAAAAAACTATACCCACAATATAATTTGGGTTGATAATATGTTATCAATTCATTATATAAAGTGTCAAAATGGAAGAAATTTTTTTATAGAAAGAATGAACATTAGCTGGACAAATCCACTTGATCAAAGACAAAGGCTCTATTTGGTAAACAGCTATTAGCTTTTAGCTGTTTGTATTAATTGTTAACTGTTAGCTGTTTGAATTAATTATTTTTAGAAAAAGTGTTTGATAAAAGCTAACTATTTCAAAAAAAATGTGTTGTTAAATTTTGATTTATGCTCTCACTTATGGATTAGTTTTTAATGAGATGTATGTAATTTTTTCAAGCTTATAAATAATTATATCATTTTTACAAAAACCTCAAACCAGTTCGAACTTGAGCCAAATGAGCTGGGTTGAATAATGGAAAGCTCAATGCATCAAGCTCGGTGAGTGAGTGAGTGAGCCCAAATAATGTACTCATACATGCAATTTGACAACTATATATTGTACATTGGTTATGTATTTATGGTGATATACTTCTTTCAGCATGTCTCAACCACTTCTGTTGACCTTAGTCAAGAACGCGAATAAGAAATCGAGCACCAAAGAAAAATTAACAGGACGTGGGTGTAGGTAGGCAATTTCTTATGTGCTCCCGGGAGCACATACTCTCATTATCTAAATATATATACATTTCACACGTGTATTTGTTATATATTTATTTTCTTAATACATATTTGATGACGTGGCTTATGGGAGCATATACTCCCAGGAGTATAATAGACATATTGGTGTAGGTGGGCCCACGCTGGTTATGCATTGCATTCATGTCCACGTTCATGAAGTGGCTACGTTACACGTGGAGCGCTCGTCAGTTTGAAGCCCTGTTGCATTTTGATGTTGGGTTTGGGTTACGTGGCGCCTAAATGCAAATCCCTGCATTTCCTTTTCCTTCCATACAATTAATTAACACATAGGTGAGGCCGATTCGAACAACTTTATACATTAATGGTGTCAACTTTTTTTTTTTTAAGCTTTCAAAAATTCTATATCAGTATTAAATTTTATAGATATTCATGTCAAAATTTCGAAAAAAATTAATACAAAAAAATTACGAACACAATTGGCATATCTATGTGCATCAACAGCTATTTCCGAGCATCTGAGCTCCAATTATACCCTAAAATCGATACTCCAAGTTTGCGTGTGTGTATATATATATATATATGTGTGTGTGTGTGTGTGTGTGTATATATATATATATATATATATATATAACTAGAAAAGGTTTGGAAAAACTGGGAAAAGGAGCAGGATAAAACTCTTGCATGTGGGCCTTTAGCAGAATCGAAGTTACGTCATTTTGTGTAAGGAAGGTTGGATTAGCCCATTTCTCAATTTCTACTATATTTGATCCCTGAATTGGGCCCATTACAGATCCGCCAGGCCTAGTTGTCCCTATTCTTCTTTTACTCAGAGAAAGACGTTGGCCCATTTTTCATCTGTCTCAGGCATACGCAGCAGTGACCCAACATATGAAAAGAGATGAGATTTGCTATTCGGCCTTTAGGTGTAGGCTGAGCCTTTTAAGTTGGGCCTTATCGCTGGCTCATTATTTCAAGGATATAGGAATTTGAATTCTATATACTAGTATGGGTCCGTGTAAAAGCACGAATCACGTTTAAATGGACTATTGATAGCTTTGTTATCAAAAAAATAAAAGGATAGTTAGTGTAGAAATAATTAATACTATAAGTCGGCGCATAGAACGGAAAAACCCAATAAAAAAAATTAAATATATAGCAACTTCGTTCATAAACAATATGATTAACAATGGAAAACTATATCATTGTCGAAGAAGTCTATATAAGTATGATTGACACATTAAGTAGTGAACTCGATACAAAGTGCGCTAAATTGGATGATGATAAGTTAAGTTATGACACCAATGATGAATAATACACCTCCTTCTCTTGTACCTGAACCAAAAATTAAGATTTAGTGATAATTTAATTAACAATGATAGAAGGGAATTATATATATACATATTATGTACCTGATGTACCTCACATTAGTACGTCGTAAGTAATTGACCTCTTCCTCCCAATTGACTGGCACAATAAGAGCGACAAGAGCTTCTACTTTATGCCAGTGTGGAGGCCCCAGATTGAAAACCCAAGATTTTCCGATGTAATCATCTATAATCGCATAGAGCGATAGATGACCATGTGTCTGTGGACAATAATAACACAGGTTAGGCAACGTTGGAACAATAACTTCGATAAACATGATAGGTGGTGACAATAAGAATACCTGTGTTGCATACATATCCAACTGTGTAGCGGTCGTATGTAAAAAAATTCGCGCATCCTCATGAAGAACAGTGAACTCTTTACAACATGTAATATCTTGTAACACAACTCTGAATATGAACTTGTATTTTTGAAGTAGAAAGGGATGGTTACACTAACGCAAACATAAAGTTGGGAAAGCATAACAAACTATAGAACAATAGGGAATCATAGATGCAAACCTGTTCCGAGTTAAACTTGGGGATCGACATGTGCACTACAGTACATTAAGCGCGAATACATAGGTGTGGATACATTTGTTGCAATTAGTGCAAGCGTCATAAAGCAGCGGGTGGATTTCAGCAATATATGCAAAAATCCAGTAATATCTAACCTAGATATAATAAAATTTCAAAATTATGTGATATTGAATGAATGTATGTAAGCCTAAGGAGCATTTGGTGAATAAAAGTTTAGCTTACATTTGCCATAGAAGCATATTCATATAACCTAATCCGTTTAGCTGCAAACAATTTCTCTAGATGGCACATGCGTAATGTTCTCATACGCATGAAATCGAAATGCTTCATCACACCTGAAGTGCCAGAGTACCTAATACATATATGGAATGTAACATGTGTGAGATCAGGTGTATATAAGTTGTATGGAATTAGAAAACATAAATTAATGTTACATGTTGTGTATACTGTCCTTCAAAGTCTTCTGTTGCTTCAATATCTGGGTTTATCAGCAATCTATTAACTGGCAAAGCAGAAACTGATACTCCTACAGTTATATTGCAAGAGTGAAAACATGTTACTGAAATATAGAATCAGAATAATAGATATTAGTCAGTTTTGTGAATGAAGTTATATCAAGTGGATGTAAAGTTACCTTCATAATGTCTAATGTGCACTCTGGAAGTAAGAAGTATATTTTCATTAGTCAAATATGGTTGAATATAAGTACCATCAACTTCCGCAAAATCTTCCCATAAAGTTAGTCTCAATGGATGCATCCTACACACATGTATCATATATACTAATATGTATATAATTGAAATGTCACAATAATTATGAACAAATCTTTACTAATGACAATACATACTGCATGTCACAAAGTAACAATTCTCGTCGTGCGGTGCCTCTACCTGTGGTCTGTTCCAAAGGATATATCGCTACTTTCATGCCTATGATGTCTGTAGAGCAACAGGGAATGAGAACATTGTAAATAGTACAGAAGATATGCATGCTTAAATTTAGATACCAAACTTGACTGTGTGAACAACACGTACCAACAATATTATTAGGTGTCCGTAGAAGTGTCGTTCTCAGGGTGAAAACTAATTTGCACAAGTTGGCGACCACATTTCTTTCACCATCTATAGCAGTATCAGCTGAGAATACGGATATGTGGTAAACATTGCCAGCAATGAGTACGGACCTCCATCGAGTAATATCGGCATAGCCTTCTATGATGCCGAAAATCTCATCACACTAAAAAAAAATGGAATGCATTCGTAAGCATCATACGTGCATACGATAAGGACTTTATTAAACATAATAATACAATACCTGGTAGTCTAAGATTTGTGTTATTTTAAGGATAATATTATTTAAAATTGTCTAAAAAATATAATCTAAAATGGCTCTCTATATTTATAAAAATGAATACCTCAAAGGTCGAAGTACTATAAACATCGAATCATTCTCATCAAAACCTTCGAAATTTAAATTGTCCGTATTCAAAACCCTAACATATTTTACTAAAAATCGATTTGAGATCTTGCCCAAGGTTCACGTTATTTGTATCTAGTTCACATCAAGTTATCACAGTCCACAAACTTTCAATGACTTCCAAAATTAATAAGAAAGAATTCTTCCGCACTTTCATTTTCTCCCATTTGAAGGGCAATTCTTCCCCATCTGCATACACCAACTACTAATAAACCAATCCCTTTCTGATCATATTAGCTTGGGCAGGTGATTATCGACGTCATTTTACACCCGTGAAGTCAACACTTCCATTCATCGATAACCTACCCTCCTCCAATTAAATACTTCACCGAATCAACAACATTATTTTTTAATTTTTGCAAGGAAACCTCAAACCTATTACGTGTCGAAAGCGTATTAGCTGCATTTGTTGACCTTGACCTTTAAGAATATCTCATAGACTTGGCCTTTTCTCACTTTGCTTAATTAATTATCAATTCAGACTGATTCAAGCGGTTTGATACTTGCTCTCTTAAGTAAGGTTTTAAGTTCGAGTCTTGTGAATAGAAAAAATATGTAACGGAAGAATTGTACTATTTATTAGGCCAACAGTAGCTTGAATTGAATAAAATGGAGGATTCAAAATTCAAAAAAAAAGTTAATTAATTGCTATTAATTACTTGTGACTGTTTTTTTCTCTTTCTTATTTCAGACGTCTCTACTATCTTCTTCGGTGGTCTATGGGAGTGTTTGGGACCACGCATATTGATGAGTAAAATAATAAGCGTTGAAAGCGGATCGGAAGATCAACTTCGATTTTTGTCCAATCTTAGCCAAACATGTATTTAAAAATCGATTTATCTTGAATTTGGATAATACGTGTATGTTAAGAAGAATATCTTTGAATTAAAGAGTTACGTTGTGCAAGAACGTGTGAAGGGTAGGTACTTCATTTATAATTGTTCGTAGTCAATGATGTCTTGATCATCATACAATCATCTATATCAGTTCAAGAGTAGCAAGTCATTTGGACTCAAAGCTGTCCTTGATGATAATAATAATAATAATAATAACAATAACAACAATAATAATAATAATAATAATAATAATAATAATAATAATAATAATAATTCCTCCTAGTCATATTTACTACAAAAACATCTTCTTTTTTTTGGAAGCAAAACATCTATTTTTTAGTCATATATTATTGTTAAAGTTTTTTTTGAACAAAAAATCTACTAGCGTTTTTGTTGATTGATATTTCATTTGAACATATAAAATGCATTTCAGACCAATTTTATGTATTCTTGAAATTTAACTATATACATAGAATGAAGGAAGCAAAAAGAGACTAGTTTTTAAACCTCTTAGTACCAAAGTAAAAATCCAACTTGGGTAATTAAAATTTTCAAAGGAATATCATTTAACGTCATTTTTTTTATTGATTTAAAAAGAAACGGAAAATCTAAAATTTTAAGAATAGTTAAAAAGGACCTTTTTGTGCATGGAGGAAGTAATAGGGTGAGTAAATGCAAAGATAATATTTGATTAGATGTAAACAATTTTGTAATATAAATAAATTTGTAATTATGTCTTTATAATTTTATTTAATTGTAAAAAAGTATTGCAAATACCTCCTATCTTATAATTATAATTACCATAAACTATATAACTAACGATTACATTACAAAATTAATAACATTACATTCCAGTACAGTCAACCAACATCACAAAAGGGTAGCTGATTGATGAAGATCTCATGGATCACAATGTATTTAGCATAATTCAGACGAAATTATTCAAAAACAAAACAATGATATGGTCAAAGAATAAAGCTATGTCTTCTATAACTCTCCCCAATCGAACATCCCCTCCCTCCAAACCAAAAAAAAAAAAAACAGAATATGAACATTTGTGACTTCTTATCTCTTCTAACAACTCTACTATAAATTTATACTAAACAAAGCGAGGAAAAAAAAAGGAAAAGAAAAGAAAAGAAGGCTCAACAAAGTAAACGCATCAACACATAAAACAACTTTGCACAAATGCTTCCCCCATTTAATTAACTTGTGCCCTCTCGCTGCTGTTGCATGCCACTAGCTACTTGAATTGACTTTATTGCCACTAGTGGCACCGCCACCACCGTGAGGGGAGTTCACAGGGGCATTATTGGCAACATTATTTTCGCCTGGCCGAGCCCCGCCACCGATGATGGACGAGATGGCGGCAGCAAGTGCGGCGGTGAAGTTGGGGTCTGAGGTGATGGCGGCGGTGGCAGCACTGAGAGTGTCAGCAAACGCAGCGTTTTGATTAGGTAGTTGCAAATGGGCGGCGTTCAACGCTTGTGCGGAGGCAGAGGAGGATGAGGTATGTAGGCCAGAGAATTTTGATTGGTTGCTATTAGTAGTATTGTTGAAGACTTGGCCAAATATTTGGGGCAATGAGGCCATAAAGTTGGAGGGCACTGGCCCATTTGGTGTGGGGAAGGGGAATTGGAAGGGGGCAGTTTGTTGGGGTACATGGGGTGCCCTTTGGAGTTGGAGAGGGTTCGGTGAATGGGTCAAGTCTAGGGTAACTGTTGGGAAGGGGGCTGAGGCTGATATTGTGGCCATGCTTGATGAGCATGGGAGGATTGTCCTTGCTAGAAAATTAGGGTTCATTAGTGCATCACCACTAGGCATTGATCCCGAGAGGAGCATGCTAGCGGCCGCTGCTGTGGTTGAGGCCATCGCCATGGCCGCCGGTGGTAGTGGATGGTTGTGATTACCCTCGTACGTTGTAATTAGTATTGATCTGTCCTCTGCACATCTTTGAACCTGTAAAAATATTTTCAAGATGGTTAATCATCAAGTTTAATTCACAATGGTTACTAATTATATGCAACGTCATTGAGCCAAGCAAGATAATCATTTATTAATTTGGAATTGATGTTATTTTTTCTTATTCGAAAATGATATGACATGAATATGGTCAAGTATGTAACTATTAGTGATCAAGTATAATTTTACTATGGTTGCTTCTATGCAATGTTAGGATGTCACAAGACCAAACAAGATGATCATCTAGCTTTGGTTTATTTCGTTAGAGGTCTCCAAAAACAACGGCAAAACCCTTGGCAGTGGTAAAAAGAACATACTTGTTTGCGAACAGGACAACCGACGGCCATTGTGCAACGATAATAAGCTCGAGGGCAAGGGTTACCCTTAGCCATCTTCTGTCCATATTTTCTCCACTGGCATCCATCACTTATCTACATTCAATCATCAAAACACAACCACTAATTAGCATACATATCATATTTAGCTCAAATCCTGCAAATACAACATACTAATCAAACAAATAAACAAGATAATGACCAATCAAAATGCATGCGTGCATGCATGTGTGTGCTTAATCATACTAACCATGGGCGCCTCAGACCGGGCTCGAACGGAGACTCTAGCCTTCCTCATGGTAGCTTCCGCGGCAGCTTGATCAACAGGGCCATTATTACCCTTTGGTAGGTTCAGCTTGGGAGCCTTATTAGGTACCCACTCAGCGTCTTCAGGGCTATCTTCTCTTCCATGACTACCACCTTTGCCATGCTCGTACGAGCCATTACCCTCTTTGTTATGGGGTGAACCATCAAGGGTTTGCTCATCATCGGATAATGTTTGAGAGGTCAGCTCATCGGTGTCATTGTTTGAGCTCGGACCCATGTCTAAGAACTGCCTCGGCACTATGTTCCTCCTTCCCTCCCCCTTCCCTTGAATCACCTACATTTTTAGAGCTAATGTTAGAACTTTACTCAAATATCAGGTTACCCACTACTTAAAGTTTTAGAATTTGATTACAAATTTTAGATAAAATGAATTAGACATGACCAATTTTAACATATATATGTAATGGCATACCTCATGTGATTGGGTGCTTTCACCCTTTTGATGTTGTTGTTGTTGCATCAAAGATACGAAGTGCACTTGAAGGTTACTGTAGTCGTGGCTCACTTGAGATAGCATGTTCTTTAACCTCTGGTTTTCGGCATTCATTCGCTCTAGCTCGGCTTGAAGTGCTGCTAACTAGTCATCCATATAGACACACATAATACACAATTAAGTTAAAAGGAAATAGTCGCATAAAAGTAAACCACTGTAAACAACATTAGTTAAAGTAGACGTCCATGTAAATACCACTTTTACCATCTAAGAGATTTCCTTAATTACGTCATGACTTATTAGAAGACTATGTTTTGAGAAAATTATTTTTCCCTATCAAATGTATCCTTATTAATCTCTAATAAGCAGAAGACACTTTTCATGGGTACAAAATTGTGGAGTATTTTTCAAGTTAATATATTATTCAAGTTAATGCCTTACTCATTTATAGTTTTTTTTTTCTATTATGAAAAACTAATTTATATAGTTGATACCTCATTTTTGGCTCTCTTGTCCTCTGCATCTGAAGAGGCACTGTCATCTACAGTAGATTGATCGCTTCCCATGTTTGTCGTGAGGAGATGTAGGCCAGTCTGCATCCGCATCCGAAATCAAATCAATACTAATACTAATAAATAAAAAGTACATCTACGTAAATAAATGGGGTTCCCATTGGAGGGGGAAAAAAAAAAGGGACTAGTTTTTCCATGAAAAATGGGGCGAAAAAATAAATGAGTAGTTTTACCAGACCTTTTATCAAAAAAAGGAAAGAGAGACAAACAGAAAGGGTAGTTTTGTCATTTTGTCTGAATAATGAATATGGCTCACCTATAATTCTACTCCTTGTAGAAAAAATAAGTACTTCATTTGTTTTTGTGAATAATTGACCCCATGGTTTAAACATTTTGCATGAATTTGACTTTATTTTGTGCAATCATATTGAGAAAATCACTTACTAAAAAAAATTTATATATATATATATATATATATATATATATATGCGCTAAATAAAATGGGGTTGCATATGAGATTAATTGTTCTCTATGGCAACATAAGAGACAAGCGCTGTCATTCCCAACCAAAAAAAAAATAAATTGTGTTGCAAATTTGCAATTATTACAGTAAGAATAGATTATGTTAATGATACAACCGAACTGTACTATATATGTGACAGCTAGTAATGACATTTGTTTGAAAAAATTGCTCTCAATTATTTCATGTAGCACGTAGTTAATACAGTTTTCATGCCCCCCCCCCCCCCCCGGTCTACGTATTTTTCTTTTCTTATTATGATGCACAAAGCACACTTCGATTATATTCCTTTCTTTTTCTTTTCAGGAACAATTTTATTTTTATTAATAAATAACCTCCTGACTCCTGTTGACTTATATCAAATTGGAAAAAGGAAATTAACCTCTATTCCTAAAGTGATTTTTTTTTTAATAGAGTACATGTACGACTCAATTATATTTTTCCTCATAGTCTGCTTAATAAAACGAGTTGTCTGATATAGAAAAAATTTACGAAACATTTCAAATTTCTTTTACTTAATTTTATTAAAATCATAAAATGGTCATCTCACTCAGAGCATAATACAATAATTCCTGAAAAAAAAAAACACCCAACCTCACCCCCACAAAAAAAAGGAAAAAAAAAGAGATAATGATTTTGAGGAAAAGAAAAGAAAATGATATATATGGTGCAGAAGAAGCCAGCTAGAAGAAATATAGGATCTGAAGTCTGAACACACTGATTTTTCTCCCAATTTTTTTATTCTCCCATTTTTTCATCTTTCTTTTTCTATACTGAAATTTAGGAAGGAATATCTAACAGAAGTAGGAGAAAATCCCCAGATCACAAATGAAATTTGACTTAATTAAATGGACCCAGAATTATCTAAAAATGAAAAAAAAAATGGCTTACATTTACATGGAGCAGGTCAGGGTTGGAATCAGGGGCAGCTGGAGCAGGATGATGATGGTGATCTCGAGGAGAACCCTCCTCCTTGGCATGATAACTACTATGATGAGGTGATGACGTCCTCTTTGCACTCTTTTGATCAGAGAAGAAATCAACTTCACCCACTACCACCTTATGGCCAGTCTGATCATCATCAAATTCATGGTAATCTCGACGGTTGAGATTCATGGGGAAGTCTACACCAGGGAACAGCCGATTGTTACTGCTTCCTCCACCTTTCATGGCGAGGAGACTAGCGTGATGATGATGAGGAGGAGGAATACGATGATGGTGATGACGGTGATGATGATGATCAGATTCAAGGGCAAGTCCCCATCCTGTTGTTTCCATTCAAATAAGAAAGTGGGGAAGGGTAGAGAGAGAAAGAGAGAGAGAGAATTAAGTCAGAAAGAGTAGGGGAAGAAGGGAGGAAGTCTCTGAAGTCTTTTAACTGAACAAGGAGCTCGCCTATAAAAAGGGTTTGGAATGTAGACCAAATAATCTCTGATCACAAGTTAATACTTGAATTTCTAGATTAATTAACTAAAAGAAATACTATTAAAATTAAAAAATTAAAATTGGAAAAAAAATAAAGACGAAGACGGAAAATGGAAAAATAGAAGACGGAAAGGAAACAATTAAAAAGTGGATTTTTGACGTCAGAGTATGGGTAAGAGAGAGAAATAGGGGCCGTCTAAAACTGGTCAAAAAGGAGGTCGACTGGGCTGGATCCTTCTTCAAATGCCACCGCCCCGTGGGTTGCGGCGCCTTCCACGTGACGCTATTTTATTCAACCATCCCTCTTCGCCACCACCAAACATGCCCTTATTTCTACACTCCTGTATTTTCCAATACAGTATACATTTATACACTACTATAGACGCATACGCACACCTTGCTAGTTGCTACTACTCCCTCTATTGTATTGGAGAGTTCAGTCTAGACTTAATAAATTGGCCACTCAATTCAAGGTATGTTATTTTAAACTGATATTACTTAATTAATTTTTTATTAATTTTAATTCTGATCAGCACTGATCAACAGTAAGTTACTTATAATAAGTTAAAAAAGATAAAATTTCAAATCGAATTAATTTCGGGTTAAGTTATACTCAAGTAATAAAATTCAATTCAAGTTCGATTTTAGATTTGATCATTTTTAATTTAAGTTGACTTTAATGAAAAATGCTCGGATTGGATTTAGTATGGTCGGGTCCATTCTAATTTCGGGTCTATTTCAAATTAATTGGTTTGGTGAGGAATAAGATATTGACTCAGATTATTCAATTCGAGTGTCGAATATGGGTTCAAAGTATTCACTTTTTTCATATCAAATTCTATTAATGTAATGAAAATTTTTAAAAGAACATTATTCAATTCACTACATTCCATTAATTTGAGAAAAGAGGGAGAAATCTTAACACCAATAATAACAAAAAATGAACTTTATTTCCACACTTTGATACAAGAAAAAAATAAACTATTTTTTGAAATGAACCTGTGAACGCTTTTCTTTTTATCCCCATTTTCCGTCCCTTATCAAGTGTGGCTGTGAACGAATCTGAGTTAAGCCGGGAAGGAAAGACATCACTTTTGTAAGCGAATTGCGATGAACAAGTTGCACATGCTTTGATAATTAATTTTGGGACGAAAATGACACCACTAGAGTTTCAATTCTAAGTGTCTATTTCAGAGATGAATTATTGCATTATTTCAAAAATTTAGATTGTAAACTTATTATTATTATTATTAATGGCGAGTACTTTCATACTTTGCTATGCCTAAAATTAGTGATAATAATTAATTAAGTTGATTTACTGATAATGTAAAGTTGGGAATTATACAAGTATAGTGGATTATCTATTCATTAAGTTATATAATTTTGAGTTCCAGCACTAAAAGTAATTAAAACTCTTAATTGTCAACAAAAGACGAAGTAACTTAACAAAATATCACAAATTAATCGATCTCATTTTTCCTCAAACTTCTCTTGTATAAGATCCATCTTTACCGCTTCTTTAGTTATTGATCATTCTTCTTTTAGATAATTCATGACTTCAAATACATATATACTTGAATAATTCAGAGGTAATTAGTGAATAATTATATTCTTAACTTTTTTTTATTAAATTTGATAATTATTAGAAACAAAATATAGGAACTTGAGTTGACTATATTACTTAACTTTTTCACACTTATATGCTAGCTTGCTCGTTAATTATAAAAAAATATTTAATTGTTTGACAAAACATTAATTATAGTACAAAGCTGGTATCGTATTTGTAAGAGTATACACTCCTACAAACTATATTATCATCATATATTAAAAATTATCTATACGATAAATATACTTTGAAAAAATATATATACTTTATAAGTAAAAATACACACTTTCAAATATATTATATACGTTACCATTATAATACCTCAAACATGATATATATTAATTAAATAACAGATAATTAATTAAAAACTGAACAAATTAATTATAACACAGGGGGGGGGGGTTGAAATTAAGATCGGTGGAAGAAAAGTGGGGATAAGAGGTGGGAAAAAGTGTGATTGGAGGGAGGTTGACTGGACTGGGCCTACACCAAGGAAGAGTGCAGGTGAGGTTGTTGAAGAGAGAGAAAATAGATAACAAAAAGAAAAAAAAATAGGTTGCTAGGAAGAACAGGAGGCAGATACGTAGGTTATGTTTGATAAAGGGTTTTTTGAATATAATTTTTTTTTTTTTGATATTAGTTCTTTGACTCTAGTTAAAAAGTTTTTTAGAATATTTGGTTGATTAGCTTTTTAGATTAGCTTTTTATACTCAAAAAACTCTTTTACAAAAAACTCTTTGGATAACTTTTTCTAAGAACTTTTTGATATTTGCTATTATAATGACCATACTAACCTTATAATTTGGACAAATTTATATTACATGTCATTCACAAATGATATTCCCGAATGCTAGATGCTTATACTTTAAATTTTTAATTTTTTTTTTTAAGACAAGACTTGTGGATGGTCATGATGTTGAAGATAATGCTTTTAATTTTAACGATTTCTTAATTTAACAAATAATTTATGTTAGTTAGTCTTATATGATATATAATTTTTTTTATATCACATAATTTCAATTGCTATTAAAAAAAATATTTAACATTAAAAATATATTTTGATTATAGGTACTAAAATTTGGAAAAGTTATAAATGTAATTTTATATATCACATAAGTCTTAATTCATAATTTATATCAAAAAGAAAAATAAATATCCAATGAAAAATTATTTTGTTAGAAAAATAATGAAATTGAGTAATGGGTATAAGTGAAATTTTATCAAATAGCTTTATTAGAAACATCTAGCTTCACCAAACATTTTTTTCACAAACAGCTAATGCAATCAGCTAAGTCAAACAGCTAATACAATCAGTTAACAGCTAACAGCTAATACAATCAGCTAGCAGCTAACAACTAATGCAATCAACTAACAGCTAATAGCTAACAGCTGATTGCCTAACAGGGTCGTAGTATACTAACCGGTTATAACAACAATACTTTTCAGTATAAGTTTCATTTTTACAGAGTCTGAAGAGATTCAAATATAGACACTTTTATCTCTACTAACATTCCTGCCTATAAAAAAAGTTGAATCTAGGGGAGGTACTGTACCAACTAATTACGTTGACTGCTATTGGCTTGTTGCCCTTTTCTTTCTTTCTTTTATTTTTTTCTTTTCTGTTTTTTTCGGGGAGGTGGCACCGAGTCCTATGCTTTGACCTGAAACAAGTTGCATAAGACATGCATTGCTCCTCTCTGTTGACTAGGCCTACCGCCCCCCCTTGAAAGTAGTCTTCCTTTTTTTTTCATTCACAAAAATAAATGACAACCAACTGCATTAATATGGAGCGATTTATAATGTTAATATTCAACTAATTAATTCGAATTTGAGAAATAATTGTCTAAGTTAAGTTTAGTCTTTTTTAAGTTGATATCTCTACTTATAAAGATAAGACTGCTTATGGAAACATTGCTTAAATTAAATAAGATTTACGATTGAATCAAAAAAAAATTATGATAATCAAATTTATCATGATTTTTAATTATCATGATTTTAGTTATGCAGGCAACCAAGTTAGGAGTTAGATTGTACACACAATAATAAGAGGAGTTGGTATTATTTTATGGAATGCCTTTACAGAGTGCCTCATTTCAAATTAGCATTTCATGTACATTCATAGTCAAAGTTAAAGGTGACATCAAAATATTTTTTGTAACTTTTTATCGCAACAAATATGCTAGTAATAATCATTATAACTAAATTTTATATAAATGTATGTAAAGCTTGAACGCGCATCAATTCTCTAGCTAGCTATTAACACAATGTTAATTTAAATAGATTTCTAAACCCAAAAATTTAATACCAATTTCACAACTTGTTTCAGTTTTAAACTACCCGACACAGATAAAAAATAATAATAACTCATACAAACGGCACATTACAACACTGACATTCAGCGTACGTCTCTCTCTCTATATTATATATATATATATATATATATATATATATATATATATATATATAT
>JACYFF010031959.1:5181468-5232663 GCA_017589665.1 Selenicereus undatus
TATATATATATATATATATATATATATATATATATATATATATATATGTATATGTATATGTATATGTATGTATATATATATTTCTACAAACAATATTAAATGGTCAATTCACTACATTAAAATAGGCCTTTTGCATGCGCTTCGTTTGGAAAATAAAAAAAAGGCTTAATAAATAAGATCAAAATTGGCAATTTAATTTAAGTTCAAAGTCAAGATGATCTCATGAAGAATTTTTCTTGCCGTCAAGCGTCGGTGTAATATGAATCTCCCACTGCTACTTTCAAATCTCGTGGTTGGTTCTCTCGAAAATCAACAACAGATGGGCAGATTATTTTATTAAAATTCAACAAGAATGCTAGCTGGTCATAATTTCATGGCTCTTTCATTAAAAAAAAAAAAAGAAAATCAAGATGAATGTGAGTCTTCAACAATCATGTAAGTGGTTGGTTTGGAGGTGTCATTATGATGGGAAGATTATGGCCTTGGTTTCAAACAATAGGGTCTTTTTAAAGGCTAAGATAAGATTCAAACAAAGACTTGTAAGGAAGTTGTCAAATATATTGGTTATTTTGAAGCGTTATTCGGGTTCTTTAAATCTAATATTTGGAACGCGTATTGAGAGATTTGGAATTAAAATTGCATAATAAGTTGTTTTAGATAATCTATTTATGTTGTCATTAGGCGAAATATGCACTTATTGACAAATTTAGTAAAATTTTGACACTCTGAAACTAACCCCAAACAATATTTATTGATAGGAAAAGTCAACCTAACATAATGCAAAATCTCAATATTGGTTATTTTGCACCTAATATGCACATTATATATACCTTCCACCTTTCACACACATATATGCAGTCGCCAAGGATAATGTTTGGAGTAACCCATGCATTATCATGTTCATCATATGCTTTCCTAATAAATTTTTTCTAATTAGATTTAAAGTGTGATCAATTCTGACTGTGGCTCAGCACCTTCTATAATAAAAGCTAAATATTTCATCATGCAGTTCACACCATTATTTTTCTTAATTTGTTGTTTATATATCTCATGTCGTCTCATCACACGGGCCCAATTACTTCCATAAATGTAACTCTTTTATGCACACACACACACACACAACACACACACACACACACACACACACACACACACACACACACACATATATATATATATATATATATATATATATATATATAAATAGTACTAGTCTAGGATTGTGTTGTGGCTCACGTCTTGCGTGATAAATGACAATGTCCAAATTTTTTTTAGACGAACAGGTAATGTATATTATATACCTAGGAATGTGCAGTTCATCTTGTCATGTATATATATTTTTTCAACGTGTATTTGTCATATAAATAATTTTTAATATGTGGCGCTGATGTGGCTTGTAGGAGTTTGTACTCCTAGGAGTATAATATAGACTTTCAGACGAACATGGCTAAGTAAAATCATTCAACGAAAACGTACACTATTAAAAAATATTTTTTTTCCATATACTATGATCTTACCATTTATGATATTTTCTTTACCATGCATGAAATATATTTACGGTTTTTTATGCTGCATGTCTGAGTCTAGCCAAATTTAAACCTGTTCAACACTAGCTATAATAAGAACAAACAGTTTTACAGTACTGAACATGTCAGTTTTAACTATGGATAAAATAAAAATAAAATAATCGTCAAACTCACGGCTTAGGACACTTAATTTCGATGCACCTGAATCAGAACAAATACACTTTTTTTTAAAACCATATTAGTCTATGCGTTGAACGTAATTTTAATTTCACCGTGGTTGAATAAAACGCTATCTCTTTGATTTGGGAATTAAAAAATAGATAGGAAAAAAAAAATAAAAATCAACCCGTGTTAAACTATAGTCAACCCAGCTTCCGCAAGTAGTTTTACTTTCATGTTACGCAAAGGATGTTGATCCATTTGGGTAATCTTAATTTGTGCAATTAATATCGCTGTAAGTCTTTTTTTCTTGGTAGTCTTGTCAACTTGTATCGATCAGCAATGTTTACTGTGAGTTGATCTGGCAATTTAGTCGGGTTTATCTGCTAAACTATGGTTTAAATTGACAATCATGGCAGCGCCAAGTTAAACAACGATCTTTCAAACAATATAGACAAAATGTCCTCTTAATTGAGAAAAGTAGTGTAAAATCAAAGGGTATGGAATATGTTAGTCATTGTTTTTTTTTTTAAAAAAAAAAAGAGAATAAAGTGCTTGATCAAGACGTAAATTTTTGCATAGGAAATTAAGTGCAAGGTGATGACAGGTACTTTTCTATTATGTAATTAAAATCAATGTATTATTTTTAATGTCCCTTATTTTAGAATTATGCATACATTTTCTTAAAATGTTGATGACAAATTTATTAGAATGTCATCCTTATCTGCTAAGCCGTCTACGTACGTACGTACGTAACTACAAATTAGGGGAAAGGTTAACTCGCAGTTATTTTAGTGTTGTCTTTCTAATTTAAACGTATTAATTAGTGAATCATTGAATTATTGTTGATGGTTGGAGTAGTATTTACAATTTGGCATTCGTATATGTATAAAGATATTACATCTTTGATGTATTATTAAAACGACCTCGTCTAAAGCCTACATAAGAGAAACAACAAGAATAAAATGGAATTTGGTCACTCGGTTCCCATCTTGCTTGCATGGCCACCAAATTCCAAGCATTTGACGTCCGTTTATTTGAATTTTATGGACTTGCTTTCCACACACAGCTAGATAGCTAGCCAGAGTCTTCCAAAGTAGAAACTTTAATTATCGCACACGCCAAAAATAAATAATGTATAAAATATAATAATGTATAAAATATAATAAAGGTAGCTTGATAAACTTGACCAATGACAAAAAAGACATTGAACACATTTTTTCCCGCGTGGAAAATCTTCTCCTTTTTCCTGTTTTTATTTTTTTTTTATTTTTTTATTTTTGTGGGAGAAGGTGCTAGGTATATAACTATTTGATGTGGAGCTTAGTCATTTAATTTGCTCGTCCAATTCTGCAAAGCTGTGTAACCGTCTATGGTCATTAGAACTTATTGCATCTTTTGACGAGTTGATGAGTGAAACTTTCTACTTTTCACATGTATGTTTTGTCTCGATACAATCAACAACAACCGGATCTAGTTTACCTTGATGGTCATAGCAAGTGTCTAATCTAGTCTTATTATTACGCTAAAAGGTCCTGCTACACATGCTAAGAAATGTCCGATTATTTGGGTTAGGCAAATTTTTATATGCATCCGAAAGTACATAGATATTTCTAACTATTATGTATATATATTTTTGAATTTTTTTTTTTGGGTAATATAAATTTAGCTAAGTGACTTTTTAGATTAGAATATATGCTCTCTGAGACATGATATACTAGCAGCCTTGAGTTGACATATATGTGTTATTATATATGGCAATTTTATATCTCTTTTTACTACTCTTTATTTTTATAATTGCCTTTTTAAAAAAAAACCTTTTTCTATTTCAATTATACATATGTTACATATATAATTGAATTTATAAACTCGGAGCTATATTATTATATAAGTACTGGGAGGGGAAGAAGAATACGCGTCTAATACGACATATATAAGATCATGAAAATTATAAAAGTGTAATTAATAAGGCACACGTAGCCGCCTCATCGAGGGAACCAAAAAGCAAGTGAAGGGAATGAAGCCGGGATTTTGTGTGATCCAAACAAACGGCGCCCAAAGAAAAGAAATTTGATCAAACTTACTTTGAAAAAGTGGCAAGAACCCAACCAATACCATCACTCCAAATAACAGATTGAAAAAGGCTTCCACCATTTATTATTAAAATTCGCTTTACAGCCACAAAAGTAATTAAACCAGGTTTAAAACGTGAGGCCTGGCTAGCTAGCTAGCTAGCTAAGTCTTGAGGTGGGCCTTGGTTGGTTGGTTGTATGCTAGTATCGCCCTAAAGAAATTATATGTTTAGTCCAAGAAACACTCAAATACAAACAACTTCACCAAAATTTTTGGTGAACCATAAATGCCGATGCGATATAATTTAAGTTATAGTTAAATAACAATTAACTGGTATTTTTGAATTTAACCAAATTAAACAAGATTCAAATCCAACGAATCTTCTTTTTTCAAAAGAAAAACAATATAAAATTGGACCAGCATACCGACTACTTTTAATGAATTTGATAAACGACAAATTAAACAAGCACTCGATTTCAAAAAAAAAAAACAAAAGATATACTTGACAAAAGTGCGAAAACAAGAAAGATGGCCAGGAAAAAAAAAACATTAGATCTTGTTTGACAAACAACGATTAGCTGTTTGTATTAATTGTTTATAGAAAAACTGTTTGATAAAATTAATTATTTTTAATAAAGTTATGATACAAAAAAATAATTATCTAAAAAATTATACTAAAAAGTTCATTAAATTAGCTTTTTAAATCAACTTTTTAGATTCAAAAAGTACTTTCAAAATAAATTTGAATGGTAGTTGTCGCTTGGCAGACTGCATCGAATGCGCAGCATCATGGGAACATAGATTTGTAAAATTCCTACAACGTACGAACTTGGACTGATTGTCGTCAAATATTTGATCCAAGGAATTAGCCCCCTATGCAGAAATCAAAGCCAAAAATGAAGAAACAAAGTTAGACCAAGACGACTCCTTAATTTCCAAGTGAAATACTTTTCCAACCTAAGAAAAGAAAGAAGGTGCATTAATCTTCTTCCTATCGTATAATTCTGTCAAGAAAAATAAGACCTTAAAATTCTATGAACATTATGGGCATAGGCAATAAATATTCATTCATGATCGATCTTGACATCTCGTACAGTTTTTTTTGGGGGTTCAAATGGATCACGAGAAGAGTACAATGCAATGGGATAAAAGAAAATCAAACTTAAGACCTAATATATTCAAGACTTCAATCTTAATCACATGATTAACATCTTATCGGTCACATCTTGTATAGTTATACCATGCATATAGTGTTTGTTAATTGAGTATAATATTCGCCGCTTCTTTTCTTGATTGTTCACAATAGGATTTCTCTTTGTTTTTAATTAACGGAAGCAAACTTCATCTTCTTTTCTAACCTTTCTACTGAATTTGTATCCATATTTGTCAATGCATTATCTTGACCATCGCGATTAAGCTAAGAGAAAAAATATAACCACATGTAGGGATGGACAACAGATCGGGTATTCATTGGGTTAAGTGACCGACCTGTTTAAAATAAGGCTAATAATGGATCGAATTAATAATGGGCCAGCCTATTAAGGCATATTAACGAACCTAACTGGGCTGACCCATTAATAGTCCGTTTAGTGGTTCATTAATTTTTCAACCTATTTGACACACTAGTTTATATATTCCAATTAGTTAAACCTATAATAATAATTATTATATACCGTTTTTTAGTGCAAATTTGTTCCGTTTTTAAACACACTACTTAGAAGTTGTCATCTGTCATTGTTAGTGTAGAAAATGTTATTATTTTTCTTTTGAAATTAAGAGAAAATTACTAAAATGTGGGCCTAAGTTCAAGAAGTAACTCAAACCCTAGTCCGAAAGTCTATATGTAGAGGTCATCCCTCTCATTTTAAGGGGGCTCATCATTCAATGTCCTTTGCAAGCTCCAAAGCTTCAAGTGACCTCAATCTCTAGCTACCAAGTGACGAGGGTTGAGTCAACTAGTTCAATGTCTCTTGCAACTCCAAATCGAAGTATACTTTAGTATTCTAATTCTTCATCTAAATCATCGATTGAGATCAGAAACCTCCCTTGCATTTACTAACCTGATTAACTATATTCGACATTTAGCATTTACATAATTAAGAGGCTCAAATTGCAAGTGATCACAATCAACTGCCAGTCATCATTTTCAGAAGGGTTAGAACTTGCAAGACTTCAAAAACAACAATCAAACCTTTCGTGCCTCAATATCAAGGGATATTTTAGAGCTGCTCATCCAATTTTAGTTTGATTGAAAGTAAGAAGTCGACTCTCTAATCGCTCAAGTCAGAAAGAGATTGAATCATAAGACCATTTCATTGTATTCAATATAGAGATTGCACCCGTAAATATGATCTAAACATCGATGCAAAAATTCAATTTATTTTAAAATTTTTCTTATCTTATTTATTTAGATTTAAAATTCCTGTTTACAGTTATATTCAAGCTATTTGAAACCCCTTTTATGTTCCTGATGTATTACATTGTATCCTTGTTTAGGAGTTGTAAAAATTTCTACAGTATTCTACATTTTTTTTTTGGGGGGTATAATACTTGTTCTGTTAACAAAATGCTTCCCATTTTTTTTTTTGAGCCTTTTAAAATTGTTCTCTCTATTTGTAAAATATTTGTGGGATTAAAACTACTTAGATCTAAGTTTTTCCAAATTTCGTAAGAGTGAAATCCATGTATATTAAAAGTTATTGTTATTGTTAAAAGGGCAGCCCGGTGCATAAACATCTCGCGTCACGCAGAGTCCGGGGAAGGACTGCACTCCAAAAGATGAATTGTAGGCAGCCTAACTTGACTTTGTTATTATTATCGTTGATTATCTAATTATGAAGTGGAAAGAGAATCTGCAAAACAAAAGGTTAATTAGAGTAGTAATACAAGCGAACATACAAAATAAAATAAATAAAAAGAAATTATAGAAAGGAGCCGGAATGAACACGGAGCACCCAAATAAAAGGTTAACTAGAGTAGGCACATTAGAGGCGGAATGAACACGGATCACCCAAATGAGGCGGAGACGTGTAGTGTTTTTTTATTTATTTATTTTAGGTAGTGTTTGGTGAGAAGGAGAATAATTTTTTTAGAAAATGATATTTGTAGAAAATATTTTTTTTTAGAAAAAATAATTTTTACGTCACATTTTTCTCTGTGTGGTACAAGATAAATAATTTTCAACAAAGAAGAGGAAATCGCTAACTTAATTGCTTAAATGACAAAAAAATATTAAGTAAATAATCGTAGTTGAAATAACTGTTGACCAAATGAAAGAACTTTGAACTTAAAATTCATATTAGAGATAATTAAATTTCGATCTAAATTGTTGAAAATTAAAATTATTTTACTGACGAAAAACATTAACTGAATTATTTAAATGGAGAAAAATATCGGTTGGATTGTCGTGGCGAAGAAAAATGTCGACTAAATGAAGGAATGTTTGCTTAAAGTATGAATTTGAGTCTATTTTAATATTTCCTATCTGATGATCAAGGTTCGATCCAACTATTGAAATTGTTCTAGTGGCGAAAAATATTGACTACATTGTTTAAGAGGCGAAAAATATCAATTGAATTGTCCTTGTGGAAAAGTATGTTGACTAAATGAAAGAATATCAAGCTCAAAATCTGAATTTGAGTATATTTTAATATTTTTCTATTTGATGAACAAGTTTTGCTCGAAGCCGTTAAAATTGTTTTATTGATAATTTGACTGAATTGTTTTAGTAGCAAAAAATGTGGATCAAATTGTCGTGGGGGAGATAAATGTCAATCAAATGAAAAAAAATTGAGCTGAAAATTTAAATTCGAGTTTATTTTAATCTTTCCTGTCGAAAAGTCAAGTTTCGATCTGAACTGTTGAAATCGAATTTTGCGCCTAATTTCAGCTGACTATATTATCAAAGAGTTGAAATAAGAAAATCAACTTCTTATCTCATCAATCGGGGGAAAATTATTTTCCTCCATTCGGGGGAAAATTATTTTCCTTATCTTTTATTGTGTCAAGCAATGAAAAATTACAAAACTATTTTTCGAAAAAATCCTTTTTCCTCTAACCAAACATTACCTAAAAAAAAAAGGAGGTACAAGAAGAAGTTGAACTGCTAACAAATATCATTCGCTGGTAAAGTCGTAATGTATATCATACACCTAAGAATATATACTCTTACTTACCAAATATATCTATTTTCTCAACGTATATTTATCATTAGATAATTTTTAATATATAATGTCGACATAACTTGTAAAAATATGTATTTTTAAAAATATAATACAGGCTTTACAATAAAGCAGATAATATTAACCAAATTGAATCTGCCTTCTATTATTTTTTAAAACGACAAAAGACACGTATTCTCTCTCTGTTTTCCCATTTTTAGAGTCCTACCGACGGCCCCAGGGGTCATCCCCCCCAATCAACCAATATTGTTGTTTAGTATGGAGAAGACTTGCCTAATACGAGTTCATTCCATCATAAGACATGCCGACTTAACTATTTTAAACCAAAAAAAAGGAAAATAGAGAACCACATTGTAAGCTGTAGGTGCTATGTATTTATATATTTTGTTTAGTATATACGAAATTAGAGCCGCGTAGGACCGTAGGTGGTCTTTAAGGTTTGTGTTCCAATATTGTAAATATAGAGATCTATTGGTGGGGTTATATATATATATATATATATATATATATATATATATATATATATATATATATATATGTATATTTTTTATGGATCAATAATGACTTGAGTTTGATAGAATAGATTGGAGCAACATCTAAGAAGAAAATATTGTTTGGAATCAAAGACCCTAAGTTATCATCTAGAATGTTTGATCAAGACATTAATTTTTATGGCTGCACGGTAATTGGGGCGAGTTTTTGATTAACAGAGGAAATTAAATATATATTTTCTTGAAAAACAGCACCTATTTCTCAAAATTATTGATTATGGGTAGCATATTATACTTTTCATTCATAAGTCTAATTGTGTGAGCTTATTAGTATGGTTATTTTAATTCAGTTTGTTTAAATCTCAATTTGAGCTATATCTAGCTAGCAAATTCTATGAGATTTATTGTTCCAGGTTTCAGTTATCTATCACTTTGTCCTCCTTCCTTATTCTTGTCTTCTTTTACTCATTCATCAAATTATCAGTATATAGTAAAAAAAAAAGAAGAAGAAATTATCAATATGTAAACCAACTATATACCCTTTTTTTTTATCAGAACCTACTATATATATCTACTTGGCATCGAAGAGCACTTGCCTAGTTAGTTAGTGTTACTTTCGCATGCTTCCCACCTGGGTTGAGGTGGGGGGCGGGGTTCATATCGCGTATAAAAAATTATATATATAGACTTATTAATTCGTATAAAAGCATGCACTTTTTCAGAACTTAAAAAAAAATAGAAATTTTACTATTGTATAACAAAATTACATTGACTTCTCTATTTTGTATATATTTTACGTATTTTTTTTTTACACAGGTTCAATTTCTATGTGGTTATGAAATTTAGAGTTGACTTATGGATTCTTTTTTTGTTTTTTTTAATGAGATAAGCCACCCAACTCATAGGACCCTTATGACAAGTAGCCCAATACGCTTTGTAGAGGTGCTGGAGGCCGGAGAGATGAGGTGTACCTAGCCCAACACCAACAATACACATACCTAAAGACCTAATTGGAGGACTTGTATATCTCTATATTCGGAGAATTGCAAGTTGTGGAATTTGATCACACGACCTCAATTTTGAAAAACTATCATCGTGTCAAGTGCGTTATGAGCTCTTTGAGACTAAGAGCTTGTTCTTTTCGTGAATAAATAGGGGTGGGTAAAAGATAGGGACGAAGGCAGGATTCAAAGTAAGGGATGATGATAATTTTTAGGAGTTATCTCAAATTGGGATTTGGAACTTAAGAGTTAGGAGGAGAGATGAGGAGGAGTGGAGGTGGCTACCGGCACAAGTGGTGGCATTGGCGTTAGTCGGTCAACGACTGGGCTGGGCAGACTGTAGAGAGTGAGCGCGTGGGCAGTGGGCTGGATAGAGAGAGAGAGTGCGTCTGATGAGGAAAACAAAGCAAGACTAGAGAGTTGAGAGGTAGAAATTAGGGAAAATGAATGGGAAAAGCTAAAAAAAAAAACATACAAGGCACCGTAAAAGAAAAGTGATTAGAGTCGAACCTGTGACCTCTTGAAACAAGTAAAGACCAACCAAACATCTTGCTAAGTACGGACTTGCAAAATATATGTGAACTAATTAATATATATCTATGTTTTTATCCACAAAAATATCCCATATTTAAATTTTTCTTTCCCAAAAAGTTGGGGGCCCAATTGACCCCCTTGTCCCAATGTAACTCTTCCCATGGTAAAAGATTGAAGTGAGTTGAGGTGGGTTGAAGTTAGTATTTTTTTTTGAGGTGGGTTGAAGTGGGTTGAAGTTGGTTGAAGTGGGTTGAAGTAGGTTGGAGTGGATTGAAGTTGGTATATTTTTTTTGTGATGGTTGAAATTGGTTAAAATAATGAGAATGTGTGATAATTTATTAAGTTATTGTAATTTTTAGTGCATTTTTTCGTTGAATGACAATTTCACAATTTTGTAACTATTTTTTTGAAAGTTGGAGGCAAGTACAATTTGTCAATTATTTTTAACGATTTGGATTACAAATTATTCAATTTATGAAGGGGTGAGTTGAAGTTGGTTGAAGTGGGTTGAGGTAGGTTGAAATTGGTTGAGATTGATTTTTTTTTCAGGTGGATTGAAGTTAGTTGAAGTGAGTTAAAGTAGATTAAAATTGATAAATTTAAAATAACATACAAAAAAAACAGGGCCTAACCTATAACTTTGTGCAACTCCTTGCCATTCCTGATATTTTCATGCAACTCCTTACAATATATTACACTTTTATATAACGTACAATTTTAATCTACTGTTGAAAAAAAGGAATTCCAAATATCTATAAAATTCCAAAAAACAAATTAATAGATATTTAAACATGAAGAGTCCAACTGTCCAACCAAATGTAGGGAATTAAGTGGTATATGGAGCTGACTTAGGGTGTTGACTAGGAACACAAAGGCTCACGTGGCTCGCTTGATTGATGTAGAAATTTGTGGTATTTTAATTGCGATGTGTGAGGTTGTTGTTAGTCTAAATCAATCAATCTCAACTAGTTAAACTAAACAAGAAACCCCATAGACTTTTCGCAGACCCTTAATTAATGCTAACCCCAAGTTGATGACAGTTTGCAGGTTACATGATCTCATCTCACCCATAGGATTAAAATTGGAAAGGCTAGCACTAGCTAGGTCACAAGTCACAACTTGTGGCTCCTCCGATATCTCATATCTCCCACAATCAAGGATCGTGCATATGGGCTATGGCTAGCTCGCTAGGTAGGTTGTTATTTTTGTTTTGTTTTTTTAAAAATATCCTTTATAGTACGTAGGAGTAACGATGTACTCATATAAATCTCTTAAAACTCCGCAAAAGTGAGATTCACATTAGAAGTTGTTGTTATTGTATCCTTCATGGTACGTAGGGCATTAGGGTGAGATAAATCAAGTTTGTCTAAACAAATTAGTAACTGGTAAAGTTAAACATGAATGGTGAATTGATTTGATTAAGTTAAACCACTGATTAGTTAGGTAATACATATCATACATTTGATAATATATATGTAAAGTTCTTTATATTTAAAACATAGATATTGTATAGGCTCCTTCTAACTTTATGCAACAATTCACTGCGAGAATTGTTGATACCTGACTGTAAAATTTTATGATCTGAAGAACAAAATAATATATTCTAAAATAATCTTTGCCACTAGAAACTAAAATTCATGAGTGATATGGTGTTAACCTCAATCATAGTCACGACATGAAGACGTCAACCGTGGGATATCCTGAATACTTCCTTCATTGAAACATGCCACCTTGTTTTCATTTTTCTTTTCCCAAAAAAAAAATAAGATAATGGGATTGATCTCACGTAATTTATTTGTCCATTTCTTAGGTTTTTTTTTTTATTTTATTATTTTCATACACGCATTAGAGGTTTTCAAACTGCTCTCTCTCATGCAATTTCAAACCCTCAATGGACCGACACATAGACTGCTTTCTCAATTGTATATAAATGAAGGCATGGTATATGAAGGTCATTTGTAAAAGGAGACGTGTTTTTCAGTGTAGTTGTGGATTGGTGCTTGTCTTGCTCTCCTTATTTCACGCTCCCTGATTTCACTCTTCTAATAATAATAATTATAATAATAATAATAAAATCTAATTTAATGGCATTGGTATTCTTTTTGCTCAATTAATGTCATTAATAACTAATTAGTTGAGCTTTGGACAGCTCACGATTTGGACAATTCTTCTGATGGAACTACTCGAGAGGAAAAGATCAGCAGATCATAATAGTCCACGTTGACACTAACACGTTTACACTTAAAACCAGTTCATGTGCACTCTGATGTACTTTGTACAATCTTTGTTTGGCCAAAAATTAAATCGTCTGCCCCCCGAAAGATCCTCTTAATGTGGCCGATTTGATTTCTTTCACAATTATCATGTTATTCCGCCGCTTGAATTAATACCTGTAATACTGAATCTAATTATATACATTTTATTCATAAAATAGGTTGATTCAAGTGATTTAATGCTTAATTTTTTTAAATAAGTTAAGATCTTGCATTTAGTCATATAAGCGACAAAATCTAGGCCAGAAGTGTTCTATCTTTTATATCAACAATATTCGATTCAGATTCATCAAATACTATTCCAATTCACAAGTTTTAGCAGTCCAATGATACTCAAAATTTAGGAGTTAGCCATATATAACCTTCAATAGCGACTATTTTGATGATAATTATAGAGACAAATAACGTTGTTAACGCCCCAACCATTCTGCACGTGAATGTGTGAGAGGGTGGATCACTTTGTCTCACATCTTCAATTGACATTAATGATATACAAGTTCCATGTCTACGAAATATTTGAACACAGCCTTCCACTTTTGAATTTAGTAGTTTGATTTGTAGGTCAAATTGTTAAACTTTCCATATTGGTGAACTATGTTATGTAATCTTGGATCGGTTTGTTGCACCATGCAAGACACTAACCTGTATACTATTTGATTTCCTTCTCTTATAATGCATAAGAGGAGCTTGATCATGCAAATCTAAGGACCCTTTGTCTCTGAAGTTACTGAATACACACACACACACATACACACACACACACACACATATATATATATATATAAACACGTATGGTTTTCTTCTAAATTTTTTGTAGGTCTATTGGAAACGACTTCTCTACAAACGGTTATTTAAATAGATGTAAGATTTCCTCCATCTAAATCTTCCTAAATTCTGTAAAAGCATAACTCATTCTAAGAGGTGATGTTATATATTTCGTTTCTCCAATGAAATTAATTTGCATTCGAACAAGCTATATCATTACCAGCTTGTCTGGCCTCTTTTGTACTATGTATTTTCGTGCAATCTCCTTCATGACTACGCAAGCTATTTTACAATCAGTGCTGCTCGTACAAAAATTGGGTTTACATTCCATCAAAAAAACAAAAACAAAAACAAAAAAGATGGATTGTATGGAACTATCTTGATTGGTCTCATTATCTAAAGAGCAAATTCACCTTGAGATATCCTAAATATAAATGGAATTTTAATCTACATCCAAATTAAGCCTCATAAGTGTCGAACTTAGAACTCCAATCTTTAATCTAGTTTGATAATTGATCGTATCAAATTCAAATCATATACACATTGGGATTTTGTTTTTGATACAAATCTTTAAGCTAGGATTGTACTGGTATTACGAGTAAAATGGGTTTGTTTTTTTTTTTGGACGTAGAAAAGGGGCTTAGCCTCAGTTTGAGAGATTTTTTTTTTGAACAGTTCTGAGCCACATGACCCCTACATTGTCCGTGAATAATAATTCACCCACCTCCTCAGGCGGGTTCTGAAAAAATTGATACCCATTACTACTATTGAACCCTAGGTTTGCTGAGCCATCAGCTATCCTATTAGCCTCACGATGACAACGCGAAATAAGAACATCATAGTCTCCTTTGTTGATCAGGTCCCAACATCATTGTAGTATTGGAGCATGTTTAGCATTCCATTGTAAAATGAGGTCTTTTAACTTAATGAACCTGATTGCCAAGAATTCTAAAGAGCACTAGGGCATCAAACTGAGTTAATAATACACATAATTAATATAGTTTGATTTTTAATCTGAATTTCAAATTCAAACGAGTGTAATTAAAAAGTTTAAATTGTAATTGAGTACAAGTTTATATAACTTTAAAATACACCTGTACTCAAAAGTCCACAATGAACCTCCAATGTGAAATACGTACATTACATACGTACTTCTTAATCCTCCCTGCACTTCTTAATCCTCGCTAACTTCTTAGTACTGCCATCTTTAGTTTTTCAATCGTCACATGCATGAGAAAGTATTTGAATCCAAATGTTGCGTTTATGGATCCATCTTCAGCAGTTAAAGCTAAGGAAAACTCATCAACTTGCAAGGAAAATGTGTAGAAGAGGGATGGCAAAAGGTTGGGAAAAATCCGTCTCCGCTAGGTCTCCGCTCCCAAGTGGGGAAAAATCGGGGACGGGGACGGGGACATAGTCCACCCCGTCCCTGTCCCAGTTTCCCCATCGGGGATTTATCCCCGTTCATATCCCCATTTCCGATACCTTGATTGGAGAAAAATCTCCAACCCCAGACCCAGACCCAGACCCGCGAAAGTGGGACTCATACTGGGAGGTGGTGTTGTTGTTGTTGTTGTTGTTGTTGTATGGACATTGTTGTATTTCGTGGTGAAAAATTATTGAACTTTGGTTGTGTTTTAATCTTTTAGTTTTTGAATTATGGTTATGTTCGATGTACTTAGACTTTCGTTGAATTGTTTTGTGTAATTTGTGCATTGTTAGACTTATATTGCATTACTTGTTAAACTTTAATTTGGTTTGAAATTTGGATTGTAAATTTGATGAATTTTATTATACTTATGTTGCATGGAGTTTAGAAGAACTTGTTGTACAATTAATTGGGCTAAGGAGTAGGATATAGGAATGATAAATTGAGCTTTCATCCAAGACGTATAATATAACTATTACAAGGGAGCAAAAAACAGCGGAGAAAAATCCCCGTCAGAGATTAAATCTCCGTCAGGGATTAAATGCCCGCTAGGAATGGGGATGGGGGGAATTTCCCCCCCGATACGGGGAACGCGGCGGGGACGGGGAATATGCCCCCCCGTCCCCAACCCGTCCCGTTGCCATCCCTAGCCCAAGACGTAAAACTAGTGAAAACTGGTTGTTTTAGCTTTCGATTTTTGTGGTGGTTATACGTTAGCTTAATTGGTAAAATCATTTAAAAAAAGTTACCAAAATTTAGGTTCTGATTCCGCTTATATCGATCTCTACATCTCCCTTTACACTAATTTTAAAATGAAATTCATTTCGTTTTTCTTGCTTTTTAATTTTTATAATTTCTTTCAATTGCAAAACTTCCATGCAATGCCTTTTAATTTTTTCTATTTTTTCCCCACGTTTTCAATTTCTCAGTCTCCCTGCGTTTTCACACTCCAAATAGATGAGTTGGCCCTAACTAAATTAAAATTAACCTTCACACTTCATAATTCACATTCATACACTCGAATTGGTTGATGTGTGACTTTGCTACTAATTAGATCGAGAATCCTTTGAATTCAAATATGTTGTTCAGCTTAAAACAGCCGTTGGGTTCGTTGAACGTTGATTTCCTGGGTGAAGTAATTTAGTCAGCTATGGTGGATGATACTATAGTAGTTAAAAAGGCAGTCAAACCACAGGAAAATCCATAGACTCCACAGGAAAAATGAGCTAGCTACCCCCATGAATATGCCTCTACATTGCACTCAAAATTGATTTCCCTCATTTATTTATAACCCCAAAGATACTTTTCACATTTTGTCAAGTTTTAGGGCAAGGAGTTTATCAAATATTTCAACCCAATATACCTTCTAATATGACCAAATATATGCCAAAGATAACAGCCAACTAAATAATGGAGACCCCTCTAATATGACCATACTGATTTTGATCCCACCCCAAGGGGTGTATTGTAGACCGTCTATTATGACTTTGTCAGTGGCTGATTCCAATGATCGAACCCATAATCTTTTGGTCATACGGAGACAATCTTACCATTGTTCCCCAGCTCCCCTTCACGTGATCTCTTCCTTATCAAACATAAATTGTGTATATTTCTTCACTTTTGCAACACCATCCTCTAGACGTTATATAAAATTTATCACATAATCAAACCAAGAAGTTAATAAAATACCTTTAATTCAGTGATTGTGCATGTAAAAAATAAATACCCAAAATGTCAATAAGTTGAGCGGCAAATTTAAGAATTAAAGTATTTTCATCCATCCTCTGCAAAAAAATAAGTTTATTAAGATATTATAACTCGATCTTCAATGATTTATTTTTTTTTCCAACGCTCAAAGGACTGGAATTAATGTAACTTTTTGAGAAGTCCAAGTCTCCAAGACTGGACAATTGGACGCATGCATGCATGGACAATTCCATTTTACACGCATGATGAAGACTTTTGGTGTGACTAATTTGCCAAAAAGTGGAAATATTTCATCTCCTCTGTTTTTCGTTTTTGTCAACTAAACTTCAAATGCAAATCCAATGGCAAAATGGGAAATGAGGATTACGGGTTTCTTGAGCAAGTAAATGACCCTACTTTAATTTGCTTTATTCCTTAGCACCCCTTACCTAAAAGGAATTCAATCCTTTATTGCAAACTTGTCAATTGAGTCGGTCTTCTCTTAGAATTTCTTGAAGGAGTTGTTCATCTTTATGGAAAGTATATTGCATCTATTCAACTAAAGGTTAGAAAAAAAGATTAAGGCCGCATGTTGAAAACAAAATTTACGTAGGATTTTAAAAGCCAATATGTGTTTGATTTTTCAACTGAGGTGATGTGAGCCAGAACGAGCTTGATCCGATATTTGAAGTAGGTTGCTTATCTAATCCTAATTTTTTTATAAAAAAAAACCCAAATATAGGAAACATATATAACTTAAATATTTTCCATTAATATTGTTTGTAAATGTTAAAACTAAGTTAACTCTAATTAGAGACGGTGAAAATAAGGCTGACAATTATATATTCGTATATGATTTGACTCTATAAGTCTTGTTTAGAGTTTATTGGAACAACACATTTTTCAATTCTATATATGCCAAGGATAACATCCTAAACAACCAAAGCGAATGAGATGTACTAACTTAATATAGATAGTTGCCTTTACTCAGGACAACTTATTTCTTTTTTTATTTTTAATAAGTATCTACTATCTCTACCATTTATAAGAACAATCAATTTTATCAAGCACATATCTAATTACATATATCAGCAATATAAATAAAGGAAATTAAGTGCAATTTATATAAATTTACATCAAATTTTTCATGAATACTGAAACATTTTTCAAAACCCAAAAAAACCCAAAATGATATTTCATATCATACAAGCTACCTATATTCAATTTTCTTTTTTTGTATGGATTACATTATATTACGCCACTGTTTACCAAATCGAACATAATTACTTGAAAATTAAGCATTCACGATCGAGATGACACGTACAAATTACTTGTAATCTTCTAGACATCAACTTTTTCCACTCTTTTAGTCAACAGATATGTTTGAGATTTTTGGCAAATGGTTGGACCAATTATTAATTCGATTAGATGGTTCCTTCAAAATGTCACATCCAACGTACCCCGCCCGGCATTATGATCAAGATAGGTTTTAGTAGGGTAGAAGTGAAGTTCATGATGTTATATTGAGAATTTATTCTGACCAAATGCCAAGAAATTTTTCGCCCTTAGGCCCCACCACATGATTACTAGATTTCTTGGCCTTAGACCAAGTGCAGCGGTGCAACCACGGGAAGGAAATGGAGGGGAGCGAGGAGAGCCTTACCTTGCTTGCTTGCTTGCATCAGTTGGCTTGGGGGGTTGGTCCGCGGGTTGGCTGCGGGCGGCAAGCCTTCCCCCTTCCCTTTTTTTTTTATTTTTTAAAGTTTAATTGATTTTTTTTTTGTTTTTTTGGATTTTTAAAAAGTAATTGTGTGTTAATGTGTGGGTCCGTCAATATTATTTTACGTGGTGAGCCAACCATTGGAGATGATGAGGCTTGCGGAGCAAAAGGTTGGAGAAATAGTTGACGTGACAATAGTAGGCCCCTACTAGTGAGCCAAAAATTTGGGTCACCATTGTACTTGCTCTTATTCAACTTTTTCTTTTTTTTTCCTTTTTTTGGGGGGCAGGGGGTGGGTTATAATTTATAAAAGAGTTTTATAATTTTTTTTTATAAAATTCTGTCTTTATTTGGACGGTTTTTAAATAAGTTATCTCTTTCATATAATTTATAGTTCTATTGTGGGATGGTGGTATGATATCCTTTTTATAAAATTCTTTATCATATAAGGAGATAATGATATATGCCAAACATTAACCCAAATATTGATCGGTTAATGTAACATTTAATGCTAACTAATAACTATACTACAAAGAGTGGTGGGTATTGAGTCAATTCAGATTATTTTGTCAACATTGTGGAATAAAATATATTGAATTAAGTTAATCAGTTCAAAAAGAAAAAATGATTGACTTAGACACTTAGATTAGACGTATCAATTAGCGTTGGATTGACTTGGAAGGACTTAAAAATTCGGGTATAGACTAGTTTTTTTCCTTTAATTTTATTTTTTTAAAATCCAAACAACAGAAAATCAATAATACAATTGTGATGAGTCAAGTTAAACTGAACTATCGACACATATGATACCACTTGCTTGACTTGACTTGTAAGTATGGTGGGTGCAGTGGTGCGGTGCCACACAATTCAAAACACTGTCTCATTCCAATGTCACCCATGCCTCCCTCAAGCAAGACCTCCATTTCATCGACCATGAAATTTGATAGTTAATAATACTAAGGAAATGATGGTAAATGGGTCAATTCCGACTTTCATTGATTAGTATGAGTAAATTTAGACATGTTCCATCAATTCAGCTAAGAGAAAAAGACCACATGAGTTAGACTAGACAAATATAGATTAAAATCGACTTTGGTCATGTTTGATAATTAACCTGGTTTTTTAATTGATTACATTTATGCTAGTTATTTGAGTTAATAGTTTTTATTCAATGTTTACAATTAGTGTTTTTTTGAAAACTATATGATGGATTAGTTATTCGAGGAAAAAAGACTTTTGATTAAACACAAATAGCTAACGATCTAAGCTTTCGAAAAATTGGCTTTTCAGATGAAACAAATACAAAAAACTTTATTTTATAAAATATCAAAACTAGCTGTTGGACTCAGTCTCAAAAAGATGATTTTTGATAGAACTTTTTTAAACGGCTTTATCCCATCCACCTGTGAGATTGATCAAAATTCAGACTTGTCCTTAAAAAAAGAGAGAAGGGGGGGGGGGGGGGACGGACTAAGCAAGTGGAGTCAATAAACACAAAGGATGCCTACATTTGATGAGGGCTTTCAAACATGTCAGATCAAATTGAGTTTGTTTTCATATCGAATTTAAATAGATCAAGAAATCCTTGACCTAAACTTAACCTATTTATTGAACGGTTTGAAATCTTTGACCTAACCTGTTTATTTTTGAAACCGATTGATTAATTTGAAATTTATTCATTAACCCATTCAATACAAATGAGTCATTTTAAGGTTATCTGATTATCCATTTAACATTTCAATTAAAGTATAATTACCAAATATTATAAACCAATATCTTGAGTTTAATATGTCATCACAATGCAACCATTATTCATGATCCACAAGAACCACAACCCCAAAATACAAATAAACTGATTAAACCCTACTTTTTTTACAATCCCCCCCAAATGAAACGGTAATTGAGTTTGTTTTCTTGTCAAACTTAAATGGGTTGAGAAATTCTTGGCCTAAACCCAACCTATTTATTAAACGGTTTGAAAATCTTGACATATACTTGTTTATGTTTGAAACCGGTTGATTTGAAATTTACCCATCAGCCTATTTAATCTAAATGAGTCATGTTCAGGTTATCTGATTATCCATTTACCCATTTAACATTTTGGCTAAAATATAATTACCAAACATTATAAACCAATCTCTTGAGTTCAATACATGATCACAATGCAACCATTGTACATGATCCGCAAGAACCATAACCCCAAAATACAAATGAACTGATTAAACGATACTTTTTTCACACCCCCCCTCCCCCCAAATGAAACGGTAATTGGGCAAATCTGGCTTTGTGTTGTTGAGCCTGCGTAGCAATTAGCTATTAATTGTCAGTTGATCACGTTAATGAGTAGCAGTAAACTATTCATATCAATGTTGGCATTTAATTTGGCATTTAATTTTTTTTTCCTCCTACAAATACATACTGTAAATTTATTTTTCATTGAAAAAATGTTAATTTGACAAATAGCTAATGTGAAGAAGCGAATAATTTAAGCCTTTTCAAATAAAGTTCAAAAAATCACTTAACCAAATTAACTAAATTATAACTATTTTTGACGGACACTCTTCCAAATTCCTGTTTGCCCACCACCTATGGCACAAACTTCTTGATAGGATGGTCTTTTTTTTTTTTTGTAAATTTTTGAAAAATTGAGCAAACACAGTGTGAAAAAACCCAACATTGGCTGCCCCAATTGGGCCCATTGTAATTTGTGGATGAAAAGAAGCCTGAACTGTGAAACCTACAATATGATTAGATTGGGCTTGTGGTCTGTCTATGGGCCACCTCTATTTTTAACTGAACTTTTACTGGTAATTGGCATTGTAGAGAGTAGCATTTGGATGGGGAAGGCAGATTTCATGAGGCTGCTAGGCACGTGGAGCTTAGTGGGGTGGTCAATAGGACGCCAAATGTTAGGTTTGTGGAGGAAGTATTTGACAATACAAGCCAAACACTTAGAATATACAAATTCTTCTTATATATGTGCTCATTTTGAATGTCCAAATTAAAAGACGAATTAATATATATATATATATACTACTAGTGCTCATTTTGAATCTTAGTCCGTAAATTGCTATTTCAATCAAAGAGATGAATTAAAGTGCTTCAAATTACTATTATTGTAAATTTTGTTCGGCTATCCAATTATGTATTATTGAACTTTTCATTCATGCAAATTATAATGTATTGATGCCCAACATGGTATGCTACAAGATTCTCAATTTGTCAAGTATCTTATTTGTTACCTTCTCCCGAATAACATTATATTAGACGTTTATGTCTTTAGACCATTACTCTATGACTGTGAATTATAGTTCAATAAGTGCTACGAGTAATGTATGAGTATAAATATGACCTATACTCTAGTTGTGTGCCGCCTTCCTTTTATGCCCAACAAAATACCATATACAAGTAAACATAGATGCCTGTTAAGCATTCGGCGAAGAAATATAATTAACAAATACACTAATGGATTATTGCTAGTAGAGGTCAACCAAGTAGGACTACTTGGTAGAAATACAAATCCAAATCCAATACTCCAAAAATTCCGTCACCAAGCGAGATGGGGGGTGGGGGGGGGGGATGAGGGAAGGGTTAGATGTAGCAGCATTACCGCTTAATTGTAAAATTACAGAGAGACTGGTTCCGATTGACCTTAAATTTAAAAACCGTAGACTACTTACTGCTCCACAAAAACGGAGCATAGGAAGTTTAAAGAGACATTTTGCTTTAGTCTATATAATCCAAATCTACCCTTTTTAGCTACCAAATTTTGGACAAACTACCTGGTAGACATATATTTAACAAATTATAGGAACCTTTAGACCTCATGAAAGAAGCAAACAATATGAACTAATTAATCCTAGCTTTCATTAAAAAAACAAAACGAAGTGATCTGTATAAAAATGAACACATTGTCTTCCCTTACCCCCCTTGAGTTCTTAATGAACTCCTTCATCACAAACTCGATTTGTGCATGCCTCAAGTATGTAGTTAATGTAAAACAAAGCATTCGACTTTATATTGGTTAATTTGATCTTATAGTAATGAATAGGTTACTACGTTTCTCGTTAAACACGAAGGACCCAAATAAGCACTTTAATTTATTGATCAACAATTTGGATTACAACACTATCATTCATATTGGATTCCTATTGTCACTAGTACAAATCAAACATAAAGAATAAACAAAGTTTGATACTATATCGAATCCCCCATCAAGCACTTGTAGCTAGGGTGACTCACCTTTATTGGTAATCATATGCAATTTAATCAATCGAAGAATTGTATATATGGCTATTAGAGAACATATGTATACGTAGACATTAATTTGTCCAAATATTTATGATATATAGTACTTATGCATAGTTGCACATGCCATAGTTGCAAAAGTTCCCTCTGTTGCATTTGTTGTGGCAACCCCCGCAATGATGCCTATCATAGAAAGGGTTAACACACCTTCCATTGCAGCAAATTTCTGGGTACCTGCACTTCAACCCACACATTCCACAGTTAAGCCTGTCTGTCTTGACATTGACACACTTCTTCTTACAACAGTCGTGACCAGGACTTCCCTTGAGATGGCAAACCCTAGGGAACCTATCGCATGTCAACTTAGCACGTGGGTTTTCCCATGGCGCAGTAGGATGATATGGGTGTTTCTTGGGGTCGAAGTAATGGCTTGGCTCTTTGTAATGTTTAATACCTCGTGTTTTCTGGTCTTCCTCGGCATTGATCTCGTTGTTGTGTTTGCCATGTGCAGATGAAAGGGCGATGGGGATGACTACAAGAACTGCTAGGAATAACAATGCCTTGAGAGAACTCATGATATTTAGGTAGAAGAAGAGTTAAGTATTGATGGAAGAGGAAGCTTAAGAAATGAATACTAATTAAGTGAGTTTATGGAGATGGAACAATCAAGCAGATGTGCATGTGTTTATATATAGAAAGGAGATGAGAAGAATTTGAATGGGGAAGGGAGATTTCAAGGGTTTTTAGGCGGGTCGAGCTTAGTGGGGTGGTCTTCTTAATTCAATCGTGTACGTAGTCATAGCACACAAGATGTTAGGTTTGCGGAGAAAGTATTTGACAATATAAGCCAAACCTTAAAAAATACAAGTTCTTTTTTCCTATTTATCATTTGGATCTATGAAGTCAAATCCCACTTGGTGAGAGAGAACGGAGGAGTTGGGAGACAGATGATTTAATTGAAGTAGATCGCTCGAAATTGGACCCAAATTGAGAGCAATTGCTGAAAGATCTCATGACATATGTATATTTGGGTTGTTTTTCTCTCGAGTTTACACGTAATTTTATTTTGACCCATAATCAAATAAATTTAATCAAAACTAGCTAGCTAGCTATAAATTGAGCTAATCAATACTAATTTCTCTTATTTCTCAAAAAAATACAACTAACATTTCTGTCGAAAATTTATGAGACTTGAATTTAACTTAAATTATCCATTTGTCATGCTTTATAAGTAATTAAACTAAATGAATCTTTCAACACTAAAAACACTCTAAAAGTTTTCATTAAAGACCTAAGTTCGAAATCTACTTACATTTATTTTTATACTTCATTTGCACAACACAATTTAAAATAAAATATTTACCACAAGCTGTGACTTAATTGCCACACATACAAAAAAAAAGAAGAAAAGAAAATCATTCACATTAAAAGTATTCTTGTCTTTTGAATGTAAAACGAAACGATCCATATCAAAACGAGATACTTGGTGGACAAGTAATATTGATATCCTTTGCAAGCTCGCTGACCTTGTTTATTCTATATTGTACATAGCAAAGCTATGCAAAGTGCACATTAAACAACTACTAATCCCTATTACGGTCAAATGTAAAGTAGGCTCAAAAGGCACAAAGTTCTCCCTCTTTTTAATCAAATCATGAGCAACGAACAAACCGAATTATCCTGATTTAAAAGACAGTTTGTTTTTCGATCTTGCTAGATATATAGGTAATTTATATTGTATTTTTAGAAGTACGTACTTTTACAAGTTGTATAACATTTGGTACTATATGTAAATACATTCTAAAAATATAATGTGTAATATAGGATATGTTATATAAATTGAGCTAGAGATCACATCAGATATAACAATTTATGCAAAATAAAATTTTTATTTGATAGTGTAGACCAATATATCGTATCATACCGTGCACTCGAGACTGGACTGATATTAATTTGCTGGTGTAGACCGATATAAAAGGGAGAATTATGATTTGAGAAATTACGAGTCTTGAATTAATGACCATCTTTTTGATGAAATTATTGGAAGACAATGAAGAATATCCAATACCGAAAATTCAGAGGAAAGCATGTATTTTGGAGTAGAGCCAAACTTTCCAGCTGGGATGAATTAGGCTCCTAGTTTCACCAGTTAATGGTTACAGGCCTAATATTGTTAGTGTTTGGAAATCAAATTTTAAATTTAGATTCTTGAATTCAACAAAAGCCAGAAATATATAGTTGGTCATATTCTGAACCGTTAGGAAAGCATAAAACAAGTCAGTTTGGTCATTACAACTTGTATATTAACTACAAATTAAACTTGCTCATATTTCACCAAATAGTCAACCCGTTGAATTAACAAGCTGAATGTTTGACCAAAGCTTTCAGCATCCTTATTAGCTTTCTCTGATCTTTTTGGCTAAATAGGATTTGGAATTGGGATGTCCATACACGGTTTTTAATTCTAAGGTCAATCGAAATCATTCTCTTTATAATTTTTTGTATAGAGATAAGACTGTTACATTAGATCCCGCACACTCCACTTGGTGGCAGGATTTTTGGGGGTATTGGATATTTTTTTAAGATAACAAAAAACAAATAGCAAAAGTAACAAGTTTGAAATTGTTTCGATTTTAAAATTAGGTCCAGTTTGAGTTGAGAACCTTAATCTTATTTTCGTTCCTACATTTTAATTACTACCTCTTCCTCTAGTAATAAATTTGTAGGAATCGTATTCTCTTCCCAATTTCATTACCTAAGTTATTTAAATTTTTTCATGTACCAAACACGCACTACTAAAAATTCTAAATATTTCGACGGAAAATGCTGACCGAAAAAAAGATCGTCGCACGGGCCGACAGACATGACGACGTAAAGACGAAAAAAGCAAACAGGGCCGGTGGAGTTTCTGACGGATGCTAAATCCGTCGGAGATTCCGATGGAATTTCCAGGATTCGTCGGAATCCCGACAGAAGTCCGACGGACATTACGTCAGATACTGGGTCACAGTTGACCCAGATCTCGTGCAACAATGAAGAATTTTTTCAAAAAAAAAGAAGTATTCTGACAGAAACACGGGATCTGTGGTTTGGTGAGTTCAAGGTAAGATAAATTAATAAGTTCGCTATACCTGTAAATATTTTCTTGATGGAAACATTATTTATGTTTTGTCGGCTTCTATTTTACAAAAACATTTCTATTGGGCTTCAGAGCATGACTCCCAGATTATGAGGAATTTTGAGGAGAAGGGGGCTAGTAGATTGAAAGACACATTTGGAGAGCTAAGAAAAAAGAACAAGCAGTCGTTGTGATTATCTAACAGCACTTGGAAGTCACTTCAATAGTATTTAATTAGCTTCCGAAAAATTTAAAAAGATGAGTGCACACGACCCAGAACAATGACCAGGATGGCTTAGGTCATTCTTTGCATAAATGTGGTTCGATCCCATTTACTTAGTGAGCAAAAAAGACGTTTGGTAAGTGGTTCATTAATTTCTTGCATCCTATACTTTCTATATGTTTTGCAATGTAGGAAGAACTCTCACCTATTTCAACTTATTTGCATATTGTATATGCTAAGAAGCTTCACAGGTAGCCGATGGCAATAAAACTATTTAAAGACACTCACCAACATGAGCAGGACAACACATGGGTTGATAAGAAATATGAAAAAACATATGTAAGTAACCTTTACTTTTTACGTGTTTAAAATATTCTTACTCGCGCGATTTTTGATGCTAAATCTGCAATGCATAATATTTTTCATCTTATTTTGTAGACGGAGTAACAACAAAAATGAGAACAAATAAGGAACTCCCAAGCTTCTACAAATCCTAGCTCCGATCGATCTGAGATATAGCTGTGGATGCAAGGCAACTTAAACAAAAGGGGGCGCGTCTATGGGTTAGGTTCAGAAGGGGTGAAAGTAAACCACCTGTTCAAGTCCACAGTAACATTCAGGGGGCAGTCAGAAGTCAAATGTGCGAGAGACGGTCACCCGATTGAAGAATGAGTTAAGTACAATAGTGGAGATAGACCGCTGAACATATGAGAAGAACTGTCATTTAGAAGAGAAAGTCATGATGTTGAGTGAGCAACTTAGTGGGGTGCAAAACACACTAAGTGAGTTCATTATATATCAACAAGCATGTGGTTCTGGATCACGCCCACCCCATTCTTCGCGCCCTCGACAACACCATCGCTCTAGTTATGCTCCTCCTCCTCCTGAACCCCAATGTCAAGATGATGATGATGATGGTGGTGGTGGTGGTGGTGGTGATGATGGTGATGGTGATGACTATGGGTATGATCTGTACTCTAGCTACAACTATTTCGACTATTAGAACTTCTAACATTCAGTGAATTTGATGTTGTGTTATGTGTATTTGCTACAATGGTTTGGAATTGTGCTACAATAATTTCAGATTGTGAAAACTTTGTAGTTGTGATGGTTGAATGAAAGTAACCATGTGTGGCCGTTACTTTCTGAATCAGTTAGAATTTGATGTCGGTGTTGTAGTGTACAACTCAACACTTGTGCTGGTTGAATGAACGTAACCACGTGTGGTGGTTACGTTGTTGTGATTGATGTAGCACGTGTGGTGGTTGTAAATGTTGCACTCGCAGGTTTAGTTGAGCTTGTAACTAGGTTATTCAAGTTGAGCAATTTTTTTTTGCAAAAATGAACAAAAATTCTGACGGATTTGTCCACCGAAATAGCGTCTTCCGACGAAATTACCAATGGAGTTCTGACGGATTCCGACGAAATTCCTGGGTTTTTAAAAATTTTTCCCCGTAAATTTTTCTTTGTCAAAAAAAACCAAAGCATCCGACGGAATCGTTCCGTCGGACGCATCAATTTTCCGTCTGACCCTGGTTATTCTGACGGACATCTTCGGTTGAAATATCCGCCGGAAATTAATTTTCTGATTGACAAACTTACTTTTTCGGTCGAAAAATCCGTCGGAATGTTGAGATTTTTTAGTAGTAACTACCGTATCTAATTGTTCCTATTCCCACCTATGCATTACTAATTTACTATATACAAACACCTCTTTAAAGTGATATATATAATTGGTAGACAAAAGTGAGAAATCCTAATGCTCTACTATATCGTCATGCCTCTCGAATCTCCCCTGGCCTCTCTTCTTTTCCTCTTCGTTTTGTAAGAGTCATGTGTTTCTTTTTTCCTATGATATTATGCATTTTGTAAGTTTTGGAGTATAAGCCTATTCATGTACGTTCAACCATTAGTTTGATATTTTGGTTGAGATAGTTCTTAAATATGATATTAAAGTTTGTCTGAGTAAGAGGTCTCAGATTTTAATTTTTACAACCCCACATTTAAATACTATGTAAGTTAAGGAGAGACCTTTACAATACTCACACGTAATGTATTATGCCTCTTGTTGTTCATCTGTCTTTTTGCCATCTTATTGTTGGTTTGTGGGCTCCTTCATTTTACACCATGTTTTAATCGTTAGGGACAAAACCAAAGAGCCTGTGTAACTTGGGCTTAAGATTGATTTTGAAAGCAAATTATTGAAAGTAATGTATTTATCCTACAACAGGAAGTTAGGGACTTGAACTAGTTCCACGAATAACAATAATCCCAGTATTCAAAGATCAGTAAGTGGTTTCCTCTCTTGCTTCTACTTAAGTGATGCATTTTTCAAAACAAATTAAGAATTTCGAACCATTCCTCTCCTCTCCTTTCTCAAGATTTTAGTTTTTCTTGCCAACTATCTTGTAAAATCCATGCATATATATACAAGTATTCGCTATCGTAGGGTAATGAGCGAGGGAGGGGCACAATTAGTCATACCTTATCTCTGTGTGTGCATGTGTGCGCTCGATCCAATTTGACATGCTTACTAGAAACAGGGTAAGAAAGAGAGACCTCAAGTGACCCTTCTTACAAATGCTTTACTTCGTCATGTATCAATTAAAACAGACGAAAAAGCAACTCGACCGAGACCTAGAACTTCAAAGGTCATGACCTTGATTTGTGATGTTGCTAGCTGCCACACTGTTTATAACTTCGTGGACAATATGGTGTAATGATGCTTCCTCAAATTGTTGCTTTAAGACCTTAGTGTCTCGGACAATTAATAACATGTATTTCTACCCGTGTCAATACATAGGGACGTTACCGAAACCATTAGACCAACCATATCTTCTAGCTAGTCGCCATCAAAAGCTACACTTAAAGCTTCATTTTTTCTTAAGCTTCCAACATTATCAACAAATTTTATTCCAAGCTTCTAAAATTAATAATTTCTTAGGACACAAATTATTGAGTAAGATTATCTCATATAGAAAATACGATAAGATGAAATCCCCTGTGGGTGAATTTCTAAAGATATAAGGTGGCTCATGGTTCAACTTTTTCATGAACTTTTAGTTTAGAAGTGTCCAAGAATTCATTTAAGGGTAAGATTAATAAAAGTTGGCTTAAATTGAATTCGATAATTATTTATAGTCACTCTAAAATATTTTGTCTCTCGATACTTTTCAGATACGACGGTGTTATCTAGACGTACTAGATGAATATTAGAGGTTGTAAACTAAGGCTCAACGCAAGTTTTATAGGTATCTAGATCCTAACTTACAAAGGTGGAGACAGTCTAGAATTATGTAGGAACATATTAATAACTAATTTTATTAGATAATTTTTTTAAAAAATTAATAATTAATTTATGATAAGTCTTGTATGAGATCAATTGAGCGAGGTATTCAACGTGGATGTATGTTCTCAAATTTTTTGTTTCAAGGGTGTGTTTGGTAGGGGAGAAATCAATTTTCATGAAAAATATTTTCTCAAGAAAAATGATTTTCCACTTACATTTTCAGTTGTTTAGTAGAATCGAAAATTATTTTCTTTCCACTTCATTTTTAGCTATTTGATAGAATGAACCCCCTGTCCTCACTTCATTTCTTTTTACCATGAACCCCTTTCCCTATTCACTACTCTGACCCGACCCAACCAACGAATTCTGTTTCTTTCTCTTATTCAAAATCCAACCCAAAACATCAGTAAGAAATATACCTAGTAACAAACCCAGCAAAAGAGAGAGTCAACATTAATGAATCTCAATTTTTTCACTATTCCAAAAGATTATCCAGTTGACTTTGAGTGATATTAAATCCAGATTAAAGAAAATGACGCACCGGAAGACGATAGGTGTCTCAGATTGCGAAGTTGTTCAAAAGGGCAACTGTAACAAGTTCAGAGAACTCAAGAAATAATTACAGAGATTAACGATGAACATGAAGAAAAGGGGAAGAATGAGAGACAAAATGAGAATGAAAATAGAGTGATTCTAGGCACAATATCTACAAAAATGCAGTGGAACTCCGACGGAAAAGGCAACGCGGAAGATAGGCGTCGGGAAATATCAAATGATCTGACGGAGAAGCAGGTGGGGCCCGACGACCGTCAGAATTTCCAACAGAAATTCCGACGGAACAGAGTTTAGTCGGAAACCGTTGGAATCCGTCGAGTTCCGTCGGCCGTTTTCAAAAAATCGCGGATCTCGAAAATTACTTCGTTCGGGCGGGTTTATAAATTTTGGGGAGGGGGTTATTTCGCCGGTAAATAAAAACTTAGAGAGAGAAAGAGTTTCAAAGAGAAAGAGAGAGAAGAGAGAGAAAGTGAAGGTTGGAGGTTTTAGTGATCGGAAAAGTGACCGGTAAGTGATTTTTTTTTTGTTAATATGTTGTTTAAAGTTGAAGTGGTTAAGTTAATTAATGTTTTTTACGTTTTTAATTTTTCGAGTGTGACCGTCGCCGCCTCGCCACCGCCGTGCCTCGCCGCCGGTAATACGCTTGATTTTCCGGTTTTGAAGGTTAGTAGAATTGTTACGCTTTAAAATTATGTTACTTTGATATGTGACATTTATTTTTGTGAATTTTAATTTGGAAGAATGTCTGTTTATTTTAATGTGTTTGGTTTGTTATTTTAAAATGTCAAGTATGTTGAGCATGTGTAATTTGTTTTTTTGATGTGAATAAGTGAAGTAAAATGAGTTTGTTTATTATAAAATGTTAAGTACGTTAATCATGTATGGTTTTTGAAGTATGTTCAATTTTATTGTTATTTTTGTGAATTTATTTATATATGTTAAGTATATATTAATTTAAGTTTGGTAAGTATGTTAATGGTAATTTTTTTTGTTTGGGTTTGTTCAATTAGATGAGGTGTGAAATCGGTGGTTTAATTTGTGATTGATGTTTAATGAGGCCTATGTGGGAAAATAATATTATTATGTGAAATTAATTATTTTTAGCATATATGTTTAATTACATCAATTATTGTATTTTAGGTTTTGTGATATTTTTTTTATGATAGGGAGAAAGTATAATGTAATTCTAATTTAATATGTGATGTATGTTGATTTGAATAATTAAAATTGTTATGAGTACATAAGCATGTTTGGAATATGTGTAATAATTCTAATTTAATATATGTTTTGTTTTGGTAAATGGTTTAATAATGTTAAGTATGTGTTTGTTTTCGATTTGTTGTGTATATTAATTTTTGGTGAGTATGTGAATAATATTCTTTTTTTGAGATATGATTAATTTTTCATATGATTTGGTTGGTTTAAAATTAATTTTTTTTTTTGTTTTAGATATGGATGTGAAGACGACATCAACTTGAATCCTGACAATGAAGACGACTCCGAAAATGACAATGATGATGACCTCACAAATTTATCCGACTCTGATTAGTTTAGTAATTTGTGTTGCGTATACATTCAAAATAATGTCGTAATTAATATTTAATTTAGTACATTTCTTTCGACAGATATATAAAAATTTTCGTATTTGGTAACTATTACTTGCGTATTGAATCTAATTTTTTTGAATTTTTTTTTTGGGGTGAAATCAAATGAATTTTTTTTTTAAATGGAGGGAATTTCTCCTTCCCCGCCCTTGCTCGCGGTCTGCGCAGGAAAAGCTGTCCGGCGGTATTCCGACGGGGTATTTCCGTTGGAAATTCCGTCGCATGCCGTCGGACTCTGTCGGAATAATTTCTGCGACGAGCTGAATCCCGACGAGACGTACTCCGTCGTATTGTCCGTCGGAGATTCACTTTTTCATTGGAAATATGAGCTTTTTTCGTCGGTATTTCCGTCACTGATTCAATGTATTTTTGTAGTTAAAAGAAAATAGAACGAAAGATAAAATTGGGCAATGGAAATTGGACTTGGAAAATCGTTGTCCTTACTTTTTCAAGAGAAAATAATTTCCTTCAAATAGAGTAAAATGATTTTTTCCCTTACCAAATACACCCAAAAAAAAAAAAAACTTCTTCTCAAATTTGGAGCATAAATGGGTCATTCTGAGTTAGCCTAAACAGAAAACAAAACAAGAAAAAAAAAGGCATATTAACTAACATTGGCAAATTTTTGAATTTTGGCGTCTCAAGTCTCCAACTGTCCGAGATATCATTCATGACCAGGCTCAACGCCTACCTGAGGCCGCCACCGCCATCGCCACCCACAACCTCCGCATCCGCCGCCACCAAGTCATTCAATTCGACCATCAACCACCTCTCTGCTGGGGGCTTCCACCGTGATGTTCTCTTCACATTCTCTTCTATGCTCAGGTCCCATACACCCCCTGATGCTCACACGTACCCCAGTATTTTCAAAGCCTGCACTAACCTCAACAGATTTTCGCTTGGAATTTCATTACATCAACGTGTAATCACTGATGCGTATTCTTCAGATTCCTACATTGCCTCCTCACTCATTAATTTCTATGCGAAGTTTGGGCGGGTTGAGAATGCCCAGAAAGTGTTTGACTTAATGCCTGAGAGAAATGTCGTTCCATGGACTGCTATCATAGGGTGTCACTCGCGTTGTGGGAATTCTGATAGGGCGTTTCGTATGTATAATCTAATGAGATATGAGGGAATTCAACCTAGCCCTGTTACTGTTTTGAATGTGCTCTCTGGGGTTACCGAGCTTTGCCAAGTGGAGTGTCTTCATGCTTGTGCAATCCTTTCTGGTTCAGATTCTGATCTTCATTTGGTCAACTGTATGCTGAATTTGTATGGGAAATGTGGCAGAGTTGAGGCTGCAAGGGACTTGTTTGAAGTAATGGTATGTAGGGATATTGTCTCCTGGAATTCAATGGTTTCAGGTTATGCACAAAGTGGGAATTTTAAGGAGATTATGTGGCTTTTTAAGAAAATGAGGGGTGAAGGTGTTGTCCCGGACCAACAGACATTTGGGGGCCTTTTGACTTGCTCCGATTCTGTGCAGATTGATGTTGAGTTCGGAAGGCTGATTCTTGGGCAGATTATAACAGGTGGGTTAGAATTGGATGCTCCGATGGCAACTTCACTTGTGGTATTATGTTCAAAATATGGAAACTTTCTCAGTGCATTTAAGATATTTGAATGGGTGGCAGAGAAAGATGTAATACTGTGGACATCAATTATTTCTGCCTTTGTACAGAATGACAATGCCCGAAAAGCGTTAGTTCTTTTTACTAGAATGCTGGATTCTGGGCTGATATCCTCTACCGCAACAATAGCTACTGTCCTATCTGCTTGTGCAAAAGTTGGTTCGCGCCTTCTGGGGATGTCTGTGCATGGATATCTACTACGGCAAGGAATGCCGGTAGATATTCCTGTTCAAAACTCACTTATCACTATGTATGCTAAGTGTGGTCTTTTAAGGCAAAGCTTGGCTATTTTTGGTGGCATGAATGAGAGGGATGTAGTCTCATGGAATGCTATTGTTGCAGCATACGCTCAAAATGGTGATTTGCGGGAGGCATTGTGCTTGCTCAATAAGATGAGATTGATGGTCCAAAGACCAGACTCCATTACTGTTGTTTCCCTGCTTCAAGCTTGTGCTTCAACTGGGGCACTCCAGCAAGGGAAGTGGGTCCACACCTTTATCATCAAAAGCTTGTCTCAACCAAGCATCATGATTGACACTGCTTTGGTCGACATGTACTCAAAATGTGGTGACCTGAAAACTGCTCACAGGTGTTTTCATCACATGCCAGAGCATGATGTTGTCTCATGGAGCATAATTATCACAGGATATGGCAGCCATGGCATGGGGGAGATGGCTTTAAATTTGTATACAGAGTTTCTAGGCACTGGGATCCAACCCAACCATGTTATCTTCCTTTCTGTCCTTTTCTCTTGTAGTCATAATGGCCTCGTTTCTGAAGGTCTCAGCATTTTCCAATCTATGATTGAAGATTTTGGAATTAAACCAGAACTTGAGCACCGTGCTTGCATTGTTGATCTGCTTTGTCGAGCTGGAAGACTGAAAGAAGCATATAAGTTCATCAAAACTATGTTCTCTGATCCCACAGTTGATGTTTTAGGCATACTTCTTGATGCATGTAGGATGAAGGGAGACGCTGAACTTGGAGAACTTGTTGCTAGAGACATCATGAAGCTGCAGCCAGTTTCTGCTGAGAATTATGTGCAACTGGCTCATAGTTATGCTTCAATGAATAGGTGGGAGGGGGTGGGTGATGCATGGATGCAAATGAAGGCTCTTGGATTAAGGAAGCTCCCTGGTTGGAGCTATATTCAGCGACATGGGAAGATGACAACATTTTTTAATGGTCAAATTGATCATCCTCTTTCTGAAGAACTTCTGTTGGCCTTGAAAATTTTGGTCTGTCAAATGAATGATCTCAACAACAATAGCAATGATCTAAATAGCATGTTCTATGACATGGACAGCTCATAAATATAAGAACATTTGGGTGAAGGAGCTTCCAGTGACTTTGAAAGGAGTATTCAGAGGCCAGAAATTAATTTTGGAACAATTCTCACTGGATTAGTTGCCAAAAGCCTTTGGGGAATTCTTCTTATTATCTTGAACTCTTTGCAGACTGATGAATCAGATTCCAGTCGTCACATGCTTAGGGCTCACAAATATTTGAATGTGGACCAGCGAACAAAGCCTTGCATTCGAGGCCCTCGATTGGAAAATTGTGAATGATGACTTGCCTTCGTGAGGTAAATTGACCCTTGATTAGATGGTGAACGAACTCAGAGGTCGAGGTGTTTATTTTATTCATTCTTGAAGTGGTGTTTTTGATCAGCAATTGGCGCTGCTGCGTTGGATCTGGCTAGTGGATCCATTACATGCTAATTAATACAATCCACTGAAGGGTTGGTGATAAGATAGCAGCTGTGACCAAGCATGCTGTCTGTGGCCTTACATTTTCTGTGAATGAAGGTCGATCGCTGATGTTATGAATACATAGAATAGAAGGAATCAGCACTACCCCTTCCCAATATGGTAGCATGAAAGCTCAGATAGAATGCCTACTGAATTGGGTGCTGATCCGAGACTATATTTCACATATACTACCAGTTAGAAAAACTAGTGAAAGAGAGCTACGGAAGTCATGTACTATTGCATAAGAGTGAAATGAATTTATCATCGGCTGGTTCAGATGGTGGTTGGAATCTTGTTGGAAACTTGCTTCAACAACAGGGTGTGGTGAGTAAACCATGCAGAGGGAGATTACATGTTCATGTGGTACGTAGGGAAGGGAATCAAGGTAGAGTACTAAATTCTTATCTATAGTGTCTAATCAATATCTGCTAATTTAAGACATTGTTAGTTTTGGGGCAATGAGTCTACAATTAAAAAAGCATGATATACGATGCCAATACTTCTTGACTAATTTGATTCATGTTTGCTATGATATTGTATTAGGTTAAGACACAACTTGTGTCTTAGTTTAAGGGTTATAGAATAATTGAAGATTAAGACAACTTGTGTCTTAGTTTAAGGGTTATAGAATAATTGAAGAAGGAAATGGAAAGGAAAGCACATACGCTAAATTGTGTCAAACTTGGTTTTATTACTATATCTGCCTGTAAAACTTCTAGAAAAGCTAATGAATTGATTGTTTCATTTGTATGGTTTCAAGTACTGAGACAAACTTATAAAGAAGCTTGTTGAGAGTGTGTGACAAATGCAGATGTGTATAATGAATAAGTGCCACCTTGTTCGGCAGTATTTGAAATCTAAGCAGAAGACAACAGCAACACAATTATGATATCTTTGCCAACAATGCCGAGAATGAGAAGAGGAAATGTGAGCAATAAGAAAAGAGAACGAGGGAAAAAGATATTATTGAAAAATGTCCCCACATAATCAGGTTTGTGGCTTTCATGTATTGACTAGGTTCAGATATAAAGTAAATGAGAAAGACACCCTTCATTGGAAATTTCCCAGAAAGAAGACCAACTAGTGGCAGTGGGTGCTGTTAAATGTTTACTGCTAGCAGTGGGCACAAGTTGAGAGAATGGGACATTCGCCGGGGGGGAGGGGGGGGGGAGGAGTTGGGGTATGCAAGCAAATTCGATTAGCTATGGCAACACTATTTGTGGGGACGTGTGGGTGGCTACATTTTAGGGCCACCCTTGCGTTGGTGCTTCAGTTAAGGCATTGCTACCTGCAACTCTTCCTAGCATTTGTTTTAAGACGTAGCTAGTATTCTTCTTTGTTGATTGGTCACAAACTGCAATAAGCATGAAATTGTGCGGAACTCAGCCTACAAGCTGAGACAAAAGGTGGCCAAGGCCTTATAAAGCGAGTGACTATCTCAGGTGTTTTCACTAGAGGCTAAGAAAATTACATCTCCCCATAAAAAACGACATGGATAAGTGCAGCTCAAGCTGAGTAGGATCTAGAAGCACAAACAAGGATAACTGTCAATGTGAGAGTGGAGGGTTTACCAGAAGAATCAAATGAAACGAATGACATAATTTCATAGCAAAAGCACGACATTTTCATATCTTCCATAATAAACTTTCTTGTGGTTGTCATTACCATTGATTCATGTGTTCAACCGATAAAATTGGCACAGCTATCGCCCATATCATTCGTCTGTCCATGTCTCATTGCAAAACTGGACATATCTGTTCTTGGAATCTTTGAAAATTGTGGACTTGCTAATGGACAGTGGTTGCACATTCAGGGGTCATAATCATACATTTCTAAAAATGTTGCATGGCTTTTGGTCTAAAATATCCATGTTGCGGTGCTGACTTCCAAGGCCAAGGATTGAAATGCAGTTTTGATCATGGTTGCATTAGTGCAGTTCTTGTGGGGTGAAAGCATGGCTCACTTGACTTCGAAGCCTTTCTGATGAGGCCGTTTTGGCACTCAAAGGTCACATGTTGAATCCATCACTACCAATTAACCAGCATGGCTATTTGAGGTGAGACGATGAATTTATCTGGCATGGCTAATGGATAAACATAATATAGAAATTTTGTTTGAAAGTGTTGCTGCCGATTATGCTGTTTAGTAATTTCCACATAAATGACAATTTATGTGGGATAGGATGTCTACATTGATGTGAGCTGTTTAAGCACGAAGCCAACTCACCTTCCCACAACTGATTTGATGCTTCGCTGGTTGCAGAAGTGGGTAAGTATTAATCTTAAAATGTTGTTTGAGCATGTAGCCTGATATTATCTGTTTTTATGTGCTTGAGTTTACCACCATTGCCCACAATATGTATTTTGCTGGCACATGCTTTATTTTTTCACTATTGTACCCCCAATTTTAGGGGCTCTCTGTGTTCTGTTGCTTCCTTTTTCTCTTTAGGGTGGGGGTGGCATAAAGGATACTTCTTTGTTTTTGTGGTTCCTATTTGACCTTTTGCATTAAAATCCCTTTTTCTCTGATTAAATGACTTAGTCCTCTAGATCTTCCCATCTTAGCTTCTCTAACTAGATGGTGGTGCTGATCTGCTGTCATTTTCTAGACTGCAACTGCACGCCACTGCACGATGCAGTGTCCTACTGTTTTCTTTTAAGGTTGGAGAATTGACCTTGAGTAGGATGGCCTCATTGAAGGAGATCCAACTTTCACATGGAGACGTTGGGATCAAATCTTATGAGAGCATCAGAAGTTCTCCATTCCTTTACTCATTATTTCCTCGCACATCTTCGCACTAAGGTTCCATCACATCCAGCCCTCCCCCTGCCCCCCCCCCCCCCCCGGGGTGGGGGGGTGTATTGGTGCTGCATGCAAAATGTATGCAGTTACTACTAGAGCTCCTTGCTGGTGTGGACATAGGCACAAATGTTGATGAACCCTAAAAGATTATTCACTAAGCTACTTGAAATTCACAAATGTTGATGGACCCCACTGCGCTGATCGTTTTTCTATAAGCCAAATTGGGTTTGTCAATAAGCAAAAAAAATAGAACTTGCCGCATATATATAAGTATGTAAAAGATAAGCACCATACAAAAGTTACAAGAACAAGAAACCAAAGTTCAATGTGGATTTTTTTGAAGCCAGGTCTAGGGATACGAAGTACACCCTTATCGCTAAGAAATTGGCTAGAAAAATAAAGGCTTGTTTAACAAAGCAAAAACCCATGTTAGTTCTGTTAGGTTGGGGGGCTTTAATGATCAATCATTTTCTTTCTTGTCTTTGTTATCTGCTACAACCAGCCGGAAGTGCAAATACAGTAAGGCTTTTTTTTTTCGGAATGTCCCTTATCAACTTTGTTTTCTAACAACCCATAATGAGGTCTTTTCAGAATTAGTTATGATTTTTTCCTTCCCATTTTTTTCATTGCGTTGCTTTCTCCCATGGGAAACAGTACTATGAGCTCAGGTGAAGGAGCCGAAAATGGTTCCATTGCTGTGGGAGCAGGTTGTCAACTATGAAAGTTTCAAGCTTTGCGTTTTTAACGCCTTTCTTGATGGAGCTATTCAAAAAGGTTCCGTTGTTGGAAATGCTCTACCTTGAACCTTTGCGTTTCTATAGCCATTGTTGTTTACCAATTTTTCTCTTGGGATATCAGTTTCGTCTTTGCCATAGCCAGTATATTAGTGTTCCTAGCACATCTTGTCAGGTAGCCTAGCAAACATGTTGGGGTTGGGTTTAATTGCAAAAGAGGTTGATATAATAGTCTGTTTGGTTTGCTTTCTATGTACTGTGGTTTTGTTGTGTTAGACATATAGGCCTTGATTAGTTAGTTAGTCAGTTAGCCTCATGCTGAGGTGGCACCCTTTCTTCTTCTTTCTGTTGCAACGAATTATAAAAGGAGCTAGGCTCCCTCAAGCTGTATAATACATACGAAGGAATGTAATTCTCTCTCTCAATATTCTCAATAGAGATCTTCTTGATTTCTCTCTTTTCCTTTAAGCTCAAGATGTTGGATAAGTTTCCCGACAGAGAATTAGTTAGCCAAAACTTTTGAACTCATTCAGTTTGTATTGGGTCTAGTTCAACCCCACTCAAAATCAAGCAGCCTTTTTTCAGGTATAAATTAAGCGTGTTTTCATGTCAGTCGGGTCAGATAAGCAGATGTAAAAATAATTTTGCTAAATCCAATGTGTACTACTCTGCTGTCTACGTTAATTTGAGGAGCAACATTCTGGAAAATTTTCACTGGTATCTGCAGTTCAGGTCAGAAGCATTTGTACCTTAGGCCAAAAATGAATGTCAGAGGTAGAAATTAATGCACAACCAACTTCCATGTGTAGCCACCAACCCCCCCCCCCCCCCCCGGTTAATCACTTAATCAGTGAAAATGGGAGTTTTGGCTTGACACGGAAACGACCAACACAATTATAGCATATTTATGCACATGGGGAAAAATTTGTACACTTGATCTGTCGCTGTTTTGTTAGGTGTGTTCTTGTCCTTTGTTTCTGACCTTTGCCGCCTTTAATTACTGTATTCGTTCTCACCTGCCGTGGGTTTAGAGTTTTCCGAAAATTTAGCGACAAATAGAAATTTTTGGAGCCTCAACTCTTTGTATAGTTGTTTTTTTAATGATCGTATTGACTCCATTAATTCATCCTGTTGTAAAAGTCTTAAGTTGGGCAGTTTTCAAGTAGATGTGAATCTTAGAGCAACCAAGTCTAGCTTATTCTGAATTACAAGAATTTACTACAAATTTCATGTTGGAGAAATTTCAACATTACCATCACCTACTATAGCTGTATAGGTACTAGTTATATTGGTACTCCTAACGGAGTTTAGGGAGATATAGATGTAAGCCATCTCACCTTTGCAAGTAGAAAGACCAAAACTAAGCGAGCTGCTGTCTCTCTCTCTCTCTTTCCTTTTTTTTTTTTCCGGTGGGTAGAAACCGTTTTGGTTTAAAATCTTTTGTAAGGAACAAAGTTTTAGAGAACAACATAGAAAGATAATGCAGTATAGTATTGGAGGCATACATTTGTATATTATAACAAATAATTGATAGCAGTAACATATAATTTAAGTATGTAACACCTAGTTTGCAAATCGAAAACAACAAATGTGCGGGCAAAGTTTCTAAAAGCCAAAGTATTGATAAAAGACCGACTATCTAAAGTTTATAACCTTGATTCTAGACTCCTAAGAGCTCTTAATTTGGATCATGTCCTCCGTAGGTTATGAATCTAGCACATGCCTCAACCATATGTCTTTAATTCGGGACCATTTTATTTGGCCTTCCTCTGCCTCTTTTTCAATTTAGAATTTCAATCCTCTAATACCTCCTCGCTGCTGTGTCTACGCCCCTTCTTTGATATGTCTGATTCAGAGCATATCTTCTATTCCTCTTCAACCAAAAATTTCCATGCGCAGATTTGAGCATTGCCATTATATTATGCAAGCATAGATCAACGAGAGAAAACACCTGAGAAGCAAGAAAACACCCATGGAGAGGGGTGAGGATCTGTAACGCGAGCCATTATGAATTCAATAAGCATGATCTTGGGTTACGATGCAAACAACCTCGAAGAACTTGCTAACTGTTATGTATATTCTCTACCTGTCATCCACTCACCTAATTGTCCTCACCCTAGTGATTGCAATAGTTTCGATGATGAGTAGTTGGGAGCTCACCCTCTTTTCGTAGCGGTACCAAGGAACTATTGTCCTTGCTCTTGAAGGACATTATTTGCTTCTAGCTTAAATAATTTCCAACAAATTGGATTCCATATTTTTCTAATGTTAAGAAGAAATAGGCCCCAACCTCCCACTCTGCATCATAAAATAAAATAAAATAAAAAAGAAAAAAAAGTTTTAAAACAATCGTAGCCTCAACTCCCTTTGTGTTGAAAGGGGTTGAACATTATTTATTTTTGCCAATACTAAGAGCATTTCCAGTCAGAACTTAGAATTTCAGTGTGTGAAACTCTGGCATGCCATGTCAGCACAAGTTTCATAATTCTAAAACTTGCATTCCTTCATGTTCTCAACCAATGGAACTCATTCCATGATAAATGAATTAAATATTTTTTATGGATCCACCTTATAACACATAACATTTTTTTAACTACCTAAATAGTTTTTTTATTTTTAAAAAAACAAATAAAAAAAATCAAAAAAGGACAAAAAAATTGGAATGGGAGGGAAATGCTCTGGCATTCCCCTCTCGCGTTTCCCACGTGTGTAACTGTGGCTGGAATTGTGGAATTCTAGATTGAATGACATGCAGGCCCCACCCCTTGCCTCGCGTGTCATACGCTGCTACTGCTCTAAGTGCAGTTAGTTTATTTACTACACTAGAGGCTAGATAGTTTTTCCTTCAATATAACAAATTAAGTTATCTTCACACTTGCAAGACCCTTTTTTTTGTGGCCTTTCTACGAGAATATTTTTCTCTTGGGAAAATTGTAATTAATTGACCTGGTCAAATGTTGGAGGAAAAAACTACTCTTGTCATAAAGAAGTTGTCTTGCCTAGGTAATAAAATTTTAAAGGGTACATAATTTACTGCACCAATTTCTATTGATTTTATGAGAGAAAGGAAAACTTCCACCCATAGCATTAAGAATGACTTGGGATTTTCCATTAAAGGGGAAATGAAATTTTCAGACAAGGGGAAGTATTTTCAAATTGTTGTAACATGGTGTTTTCTTCCCTTATTCTTGTCTTGCATCATGGAGTCATTGAAAATTAATCATGAGAAGATTGTCACAGTTTTAATGGGCAAGGTATTACATTAGTTATATGAAAGCCGAATTTTGCATCAATATTTTTTATCCACATTTACTTAATGGGCCTTTACTAGGCGTGTGTTTTGCTTTATGAATGAGTGAATCTGAAAAAATAAAGAAGAATTTCTGTGCGCCCACAGAGGTTACAGTCTCCAGGCGCCAGTTCTATAAAAATTGGTAGTTCATTCTCTGTGCTACCAGTGTCCGTTGTGTACTGTTATACGTTCTCTCCATTCTTGTTGTATAGTAGAGTAGCTAGAAATAAATGGACAGCTGTAGATGCGCACTGATTCTGCCGATACTCTGTGTTTGTGGCGGAAAAGGTGAACTGCAAGGGTTGGTTTATGACTACTATGACTCTACATGTCCGTATGTGGAAGAAATTGTGAAGAGAGAAATGTTCAGCATATTTGCAGCTGATGCTACAGCACCTGCGGCATTCCTACGGCTTTTGTTCCATGACTGCCAAGTTCAGGTTAGTTTATAACTACCTTGTTTACATCTCTTTATCCTATATTTAAATGGTGTATGCAATCAATGAAAGAAGTGCCTAAATGCATATTTGGTGGGTTAGCGCCATGTTCACGTTGGATTGTTGTTTAAACGTATTTTTATGCTCAACATGCACGATGGAGTCATTTTCCTGTGACGATAATTTTCTCCAGACTGTATGTGTTGTGATCTTCATTCACCTTTTTCTTTTGAATGCACTTAAAGCTTCATGTGAGCTCTCCTATTTTTTCCCCCCTTTCCTATGTTTATTTTTTAGAGTTTTTCTTTCCTTTGTTGCACCAAACACTAGTTATAATGTTGATTTCAAAAAAAAAAAACAAAAAAAACTGGTATTATGGTTGTTATGGTTGCCTGGACATGAATGGGAATGGCAGAATGCATGGCGCTGTTTTCCTTCCATGGAAAAAATGTAGGACATCTCAAAATGTTTCACTTACATTAATAGTTGTGTTATACAAAATTCTCTCATGCGATCTAAACCCCCGGGTCTTCTGCTTACTCCGACACCCTCCTCTGTAACCTGGGTAAGAGTTGCTTTAGCTAATATGCTATTACGAATAGTCCATGTATGATATATGCCACTCATTGGCTTGATACTGTCAACTGCGTATCCAAAACTATCTATTTAAGGTTGTTCATATTTAAGTTTTCATAAATTTTTTGATTACTAATTTATTTTTGTGAATGTCCATTTAATAGTTTTACAAATTTTGAGAACTTTTATATGTAAATTTGAACTAATTTTTTGACTAACAATTGACGGAGACATCATCCTCAGAAATTTAAGTCCATCACTAGATACTATGATGGTGATTTTTATACTCAGTCTCTTTGATAATGATTACCCTTTTTAATTTCACTTGTTACATTTTGATCATCTGCTTTACCCACTATTACTTAGAATTTAATGCATGCACATCTAAAATTCAGTCCCATTGGTTGGAGACAACCATTTTTACGAATAGAGTTATGTGATTGTGATTCAAAGGTCCATTTATGACTATTTTCATGCATTAATCAACCACCTGTTGTCACGAATTTTGAGAAATAGAATGACATGTTGTGACCATAGCAGATTGAAACATCATAATATTCTTTCTGATTTAAGTCTAATGTTCTTTCTGTATTTGGCCATCCGCAAATCCTCATGAAAGGTCTCTAAACTTACTTATCTTAATTTTGTTTTGGGCCAGAGTAGCTAGTCCCATCTATTCCTTGTTTATTTGTGTACTCGGAAATCTATAGGCCTGAATTTAGTAGAATTTAGTAGAATTTTGCTTTCGCGGGGTCTGGGGAGATCCAGCTGTAGGCAACCTTACCTCTACCGGTATTCCTACCTATAGAGAGGTTGATTCCAAGAGACCCACGAAAAAAGTTTTGTGAAAAAGTTTTATAGAGCAAAGCGCTTGCGAAGCATTTAAAGAGTAAACATTTTTTATATATGTAATTTTCTAAAACAGATGAAGTTTATGAAGCAAAAACTGCTCTGCGAGAACTTTTACTGATGCATAATTCAACATGCTGAATTTATATTGCGTTCATCTTTCATCCAACTAATTAGAAGCCCTTTTTTGGAGAAGTAATTTCTTCTGATTTTTCAGTGGTCCTCAAACAACCAATAAATGCCCTGCTTTTTCATAAACACCCGTAGAGGTACAGAGAAGGTTGAATTTTTGGTTTAACTGTTTCTGTGGATGACTTAGCACAGATCAATTGAAGTAATCAAATAGGGCTATTTCACATGATCCATTACTATTTTTGCTATTACATCTACCAAATCTGTATAATTCTATATATTAACCCCAAATCAAATAAATATCAGTACTCCCACCAACGCTTTTGGGGTTTGGAGGTGGGAGGACAGAAAGTTAAACATACAGAAAGTTAAACATGCACCACTTTGCCTCTGTAATTGGATCGAAGAAATATTGCTTTTAGTGGAATTTGTATATTGACTACCTATTACTTCACGATGAAACTGGAGGAGGCTAACGCATCAACATTCTAAATTCCAAAGAGGGGTGTTTATCATTGTCTTAAGAGAATCCTGCACATTTTCTTCAAAAATTTTCAGTGTTCTCTCATTTAAGCTTTTATTGACAATTTGACATAAAGAATTTGTTGACACATTGTAATACAGGGATGCGATGCATCAATCCTCTTACAATCGGAAGACTCGGAACTGCAATCTTCGAGGAACTTTGGGATACGAAAACAAGAAGAGATTGGTCGTATAAAATCCGTTTTGGAGGATGAATGTCCAATGCAAGTCTCTTGTGCAGATATCATTGCTTTGGCAGCCAGGGAAGCGGTTTCAATTTCAGGTGGCCCTTTTATTCAGATTCCTCTTGGAAGAAAGGACTCCCTCACTTCTAGCTCCCAGCAGGCTGATGCTCATCTTCCTTCCCCTAGCATTGATGATGTTGACCGATTTCTTCAAATCTTCATGGGAAAAGGAATGGACCTCGAAGAGTCTGTTGCAATTTTAGGTAACTAGTCTCTCAAACTCTGCTGAAATTTATCATAGGATAAACATTTTCAGAATCTATTAGTAGATTTATGAGTGCAACTGTGCAAGACATGATAAACGGGTTGTCTCGAATGGGTTTGATCAGGTTAGCTTGAGATTAGATCAATCATAACAGGTACATGGACTGCTTTGGTCATATCAAGGCGAGGTCATGTACCCACGCAGTGACTTCATTCAATGAGCTTGTCAGGTAAATGTAACTGATAATGGTTGCAAGGCATAAAAGCTCCTGATAGTGCTCCTACTGTAGATTTGCCTTGGGCCTATTGCTTTTGCTGTAACACATGTTATGTGGGGTTTTCATTGCAGGTGCACATACACTTGGCGGTGGACACTGCAGGAACATGGTAAGCAGACTTTATAATCCTAAGCCAACTGATCAGATGGACCTGGGTTTCCAGCTTCAATTGAGACTCAGTTGCCCCACTTTAATCCCCACCAACAATGTCATAGTGGTACCAAATGATCTCACTACAACGATATTCGATAATCAGTATTACAGGGATGCTGCCATTGGCAGGGGCTTGTTCCCCATTGATTTGAACATTTCAAGGGATGCTCGAACCATGGCGATTGTTGCACGATTTGCAGTTGATAAAATGTATTTCTTCCAGACTTTTTCTTCTGCGTTTCTGAAGCTTGCTTCGACTGGGGTTCTTACCGGGGACGAGGGTGAAGTCCGGTTGGATTGCAGCCTAGTAAATTGATGAATACGATATAATATTGTTCTTAATTGTTTTTTAATTAAAAAAAAGGGCGTTCTGTGCCTATAATATTAATTGTAATTGTAATAACAACGGTCATTCTTGTCTTGGGGGTGTACACTCTATACTGGTTAACTGCCCATTATCAATTGATTTCAAGTTTAGTTGCTGGACACGTCATTATCGCTTTTACCCTGTTTGGGGCGAAGTACTTCTCAAAGCATGCACAGCTGTTGATTTCAAATTTATCTACCAGACATCACTTACACAAGGATTGGTCCGTCCACCCTATTTGGGACAAACTATTTCTCAAATGCACCAATAAACAAGCATAACTCTTTTTTCAATGATTCTTATGTCTTCAACATTCAGACCTAGGATTTTTACCTTAAAAATTCGAAGTTTTATCTTCTATGTGGAAACTATATGTCCTTTCCTATAAGTAAAATGACTAATGATATTCATACGTTTCATTATACAAACAATGAAGTGCATAGTTTCGCATTATAGTTTAATGTAAGAAAGGTGGCCCCCCACATTTAGTAATTTCTTAGAGTAGGCCATTTAGATAGATTTGGCAATTGGCATACTGTAACCAGGTAAGACAGCACAATTCAGCCTGACCTGATTCGTTGAGAGAAACGTGACCTTTTCATAGGACATGGTCCAACACCGATCCCAAATGGACAATATTTCAACTATTAGTATGAAAGCCTGTCATGGGTACATCAATGAAATCTTGGCTATTCAAGGCACATGCATTGAGTTCACTTACACCAAACCAATTGTCAGCTACGGGGGCTTACAATTAAAAGCATCACCGATAAAACTAGTTAAACATGCCCAACAGGACGCATCTGTTCCGCAAGCACATAACAGCCCGGGACCGCCCCCCCCCCAACCCCAAAAAAAAGAAAAACCCACAAAAACAAAAAAAGAAAAAACAAATACACACCAAGTGAATGAATCCTGCAAGAAGAAATTGTGAGATGCTTTCCTGTTAATACAGAAGTCACAAGGATGCAGACAAAGAAGAGCTACTCTCATGTAGCATATCTTAGACCATTCCACATGTAATTATTGATTTCTAAAGTCAAAATCAAATCAACACAACAATAATCTACGAACTCTAGGCTTAAGCTTTCTGCGGTGCTAATCCAACACCTGAGTCATTGTAGTATTTACCCCTATGTTCTCTGTAGTCTCTACTCTAGTACCAATAATCTCCTATAGTTCCATCGCCAAAGATGGACTGAAGCTCTAGTTTGAGGGTTAGAAAAACCACGCCAAAGATTCTACGTGCTTGGGACAAGGAGGAATGATCATCATGTGTTCTTATCCAACAATGGAGATGGATCATACCCCTCACTCAAAAGCCGCATAGCAGCTCCTTTGGAGAACTTCCTAGCAAAGAGGAAGCAAGGACCTGATGTAGCATTAGTTCGGCACCACTCTGTCCTGTACTCTGTCTCATAGTATACATGGTTGATATCCTGTTAAAAAGAACACAGAAATATAGGTTACACAGAAAGGTGATAAGTGATAATAGCGCTGCGTCTTGAGCAAGCCAGCTGGTTTCCAAGCTGCTCTAGGTCACCTCAGTCAAGGCTAGGTGCAAACACCCTTTTAGCCCATACTGACCTGAGGTCCAGGCCTCTGTAACTTTTTAAAAAAAAGAAAATAACTTGTGTGATCCAAAGCCGGTTTTTTAATTTATTATTTTTAACCAAGGATTTAGTTTAGCTGAGCATGCACTTGAAGAGAAAATAAATATTTTGGTATAGTCAAATGAGCAAGTTTAGCCAAGCCTTGAGTCAAGGTAGAGGCAATGGAGTGGATTGGAGCCAAGCATTGCGCCAATGCAGAGTAAACTAGGTAAGCTTGAAGCTTAGCCTGAATACATTACTGGCTCACAAGTACAACTGGTTGAAACATGGTAGCAAGTAACAATATAAATTATGAAGTGTCAACACCTTAATTTCTTTAATCCGTTGAGGACTTGCAGTTGAATAGCTGAAAGTGACAGGATGCCATCCTTTCCCTTCCATTTTCGATGCAGATTCATTCCAAAGAGTGTAGGTCAATGTCCTACGTTCAACTTGATCCTCAAGTCCCATCATCTGTCAAGAAGAAACAGATTTCAGACACTATCATATGTAAATATTAATGATGACTTCAAAGTAGTTGGACAGGTAAATTGGACATTATTGAGAATCATGAGTGCAGAATACATCATTCCAAATACAATGGCAACTTAAACAAATTGTTCATAAACATCAACAAATTGGTGGGGCACGAAAAGTTCCCACCAATGACCTCGGAAATAAAGATGAACAAAACTTACAGCCAGAAATGTCTGCACATAATGTTCATCCGGAATGCAATTGTGCTGTTTTTGGAGTTTCTGCATTCATATAAGCAAATATATTCAGATCTGACTGATGGCAGGTTTAAAAATCAGTATCTCCCCAGCTGAGAAACAGATGCTGGAAGAATAGAACTGGATATCTAACATTGACAACACACTACTTCCAAAATTCAGTTGACAAATACCAGCAAGAAGGGAGGACAAAAACTAGACAAAAGATAGGCTTAGGGGAGAAACAAAGTTGACAAGTAAGTCTCTGACATAAGATTGATTGATAATTTTCCATACCCCTGGTGGGATAATTTGACAACAATCTATTTTAGACAATATTGTTACATTATTCTAACTAGAACATACTTTGTGCCGAACATGTTAGATTAGTCAGACTAGAACATCCTTTGTGTACTTGTAAACCCAAAAACAGACCTGCAACATAAATAAAAGCTCATAGGACTAATCAGACCATATTGACCCAATGGCATCTTCAGAAGGGGACAATTATTTAACGGATGAATAGTTTTACACAGCAATAGTGGATCTCTAAGTAATCGCGAATAGCAAAGCTTGAAAAGTTTGACAATAACTGATGTCATCTTCTGTATGAAAGACGCAGCTAACACCGTCCCAGACTTCAGAAACCTCTAACAGAGTTTGCATGTTAACTGGTACAAGTTACAACAGAACTATTCCATGGACTATGAATATGTGACTAGGAATTGTGGGGCATGGTGCCTGGAATAATGCAAGATAAAGCAGTAGATAGTGGACAAAACCGCGTTCACTAGGAACACGATCCAATGAAAATCCTACGGAGGGCAGGATCTGTAAGATAAGAGATACAATGCTTGATGGTGCTTCCCCAGACAACAAAGTTGTTTCTGACAGATCCTCAAACAAAAAAACCTTTCAACTGGGAACCGGGAAGCAAAAAGAATTGGCATTAAAACAGTGGAGGCATTAGAAGGTCACCCAATAAAATGGGATGATGCATTGCTTCCAGATTCAAAGTTAAGAGGTAAGATTCTAGATAAAGAATGTTAATCATCTCATCCCTGAATTCTGTAAGAAATTGCCAAACAGTTAAGAAGCTTGATATACAACTGTTAAATGTAAATGGCGTACAGCTGAGAAACTTGATGGAAAAATTAGTTCAAACACGCTTTGCGGGAGGACATAGCAGGTTGGACCCCGGAGCTCCCATGGTCAATAAGCTCCAGCTCATTTTACACCTCATCCATTGTCATTATATCCTGAACAGTCCTCACCCTAGCATACCAGGATGATCTTTAATGCTAACGTACACGCAACTGAAGTCAGCACATTTTTGGTTTTAAGACTCCTCATTATCCTGTCAGGACCTAGCTATTGCTATTAAACCACCATGTGCAAGATCAGCCTTTCTTTCCGTACTGTTGCACAATTCCTGAACTTAAATATCTCAGGTCACTGAAGAGATGGCTAAAAAGTTATCTGATAAAGACGTCGAGCTATTGGAAAAATACATAGAATAATAATGCACCCTAAAGAAAAAATCAAATAAAGAATAGGCTTTGCATCCGTTCTCCTAATCCACTTACAATGTATTGCTATCTCCTATTAGCTGGATCAATTATAGATGGAAGCTTAGTTTTAAAAGGTGCAAGGCGCATTGAGGCATATGGGGTCCCAAAGCCTAGGCACAAGGAGTTAGGCAAAGGCGCACATACCACAGATGCGAGGTGCACTTCTATGCAAAAATGCTTAGAAGTCACTCACATTTCACAAAGCATATTTTGTACAAACCAGTTAGATAAATGCATAAAAAAAGTGATTAGACATCAACATAACTGCTAAAACCACAAATAACCTTAAGATATGTTATCTTATCATTCTAGTTCCCCAAAGCACACACTTATTGTACAAGCATAGCTCACCTTTTAGCTCCCAAGGAAAGAAAAGAAGAAAATCGTAACAACAAGGCCAAGAAACAGAAGGAAAATAGGGAAGATATAGTCTTGTATCCTTGAGGTGCATCTCATCTCCTGCGAGGCGCTGCCTTGGTAGCCTCATGTCAAGGCGTGCCTAGGTGTGCATCAGGCAGGCTTTTTAAACTAAGGATGGGAGAACCAACAAGCGCTCTTATCAACAACAAGAATCCCACGGTCCAAAATCACATATAACAAAGAATGACAGTCCACATAGAAAGCGGGGAAAACAGCTACGCTGACCAACGCTCAGTAATATGCTACGACCAATCTTTTCAAGACAGGATAAAATGTCTGTGTACGCGAGCGAGAGAGAGAGAGAGAGACTTTGAGTTAGACGACGACTCAAAGTCAAGTCAACTCACCAGATTCAGCTTTCCCTTTCTACCATCAATTGGTGGACGTCGCTGCAGTTAAAAGAAAGGAACAATAATAATATAAAAATAATAATCTTTTCAGTAACAAACCAACAGCACTAATCTGCATGCTTAAGGAATAAAGCTAAGCAGGTAAATATAACCCTGGACAAATAGCAATAACTACAAGAAATTATACGGCAGTGCACTACATATCCACTGCAAACACTTAAAAGCAGCTTTAGAGTGTACCTTACAGAACTTTTTGAAGATTGGAAATACAAGCTCATCATCAACCACAACTTCTGCATGTCTCCGAATCAGAGTGAACCACTAAAGTTGCCCAAGAAGCAATAAGTTATGATAGTAACAATAAAATTAAAGTCGCTATGATCACAGTAATAATATCATTGAAAATGATCATCTATGGACTTGGGATGTGTGCCTTAAGTGGGTATGGATCCAAGCATCCAATTTGTCAATGTTCTACCTAGGACACTGGTAGATAGTCCAGGATACAGATATGAGTGAGGACACTAAGAACTGTCATTTCACAAGTCCAAATTCAAGTATCCAACTTGTCAATGTTCTACTTAGGACACGGGTAGATAGTCTAGGATACAGATATGGGAGAGGATACCAAAGAACCGTCATTTCACATGTGCAAATACAATTCAAAACAAATTCATCAGGAAAATAATCTCATACTTAAATCTCCAATCCAGAGGCAAAGTTAACAAGAAGTTAAAAACAACAGCCCAAAAGATTATCCATATGTGAAGATCCTACTAAAGAAGTCTGTAAAGAAGGAAAAGGCTGATGTAGAACATAAATCAATTGTTGTCATCCTTGGTAGCTTGGACACACATCAGACGCATGTTCCATGCCAATACCATGCCCTGCCTTATCTGATATGGGTATGGAAACAAAATGAGAGCTCGGGCAACATAGAATGAAGGGGTACATAAACAATACCAGACCAGCTTCGCCAAATACAAGGAACTAAGCGTGATTGACTGGTTATATGAATACAACAACAACAACAACAACAAACTCCCAGTGTGGGTCCCGCTTTCACGGGGTCCGGGGAGATCCAGCTGTAGGCAACCTTACCTCTACCGGTATTGCTACCCATAGAGAGGTTGATTCCCACAAAAACAGTTTTGTGAAAAAGGTTTATAGAGAAAACGATTGCAAAACCATTTACCAAGTAAGAGAAAGAGGAAGAACTTACTTCTGGTACTCCTGGTAATAATGAAGGCTACTAATAAGTTAAGGCCCACTTTCTTCCTATAGAACCACCTACCATTGTTGCTAATTTACATCAAAAGCCTAGAGCACTCATTAAAAACAACAGTCCACCTCTGCACCACAAGTATTGCAAGAAATTCCTAACATAGCAGCAATTAATGGCTTAGTCTGACTTTTAATAGACAATTCTACAGGTCTCAGGACAAAATCAAAACAGAAAAGATGCTCCAACAAGAAAAGCTGCAAGAGCAGTTAAATCAGCCAAACAGTTCAAGATTGGGTCAGACTGATGTGTGTAAACAAATGATATGTTGAGGGTGCCTTGTTGACTCTTTCCTTGTGTAACTTGTGTAAGGTTTTGATGATGTCAAACACAAATGTATTAGTCCTTATAATGATTTTATGCTTTGATTGGCTAATAAAGTTGGTTGAGAACAGTGATTAAGAACAGAGCTTGTA
>JACYFF010031959.1:5232673-5249575 GCA_017589665.1 Selenicereus undatus
ACACAATTCACCCCCCCTCTTGTGTGAGTAACCTCATAAATACAACATGCCTTAACTTCCATGGTTCCAAAGATGTAAAGTAAATGCCAGCACCAAGCATCTCTCTCTAGAAGGTATTCTGCGCAAGCTGACTTGGTACAATAGGACCCCTGTTCTTCACAAAGGCAGTATCTCGTGTGCTATGAGCCTCCGGAAAAATTTCTTATCTGTTTCTTAAATGGGCCAGCCGTACTGTACCTGTACCAGAGGCAGAATCCAATTTGTACAGATTTTGAACAATGTCATGTCCACCCGACACTGGTGAAACCCAATTGATTTGGCCGCCTATTTTCTAACCAACATCTGATTTTATGTTACTAGCAACCTGAACAGCTCGTATTTCATATATTAGCAACATGAATCCTATGTTATAAGTAAGCATATGCTAATGAGCAAATCTGCATTACTTGAGTACTCTAGTGGTTTCTCCGACCAAAAATGTCCCAGAAGTATAACTCACATGCTTCCATACTGGGGCACCACTTTCTCCACCAGACTCTTCCTGTCTTCCACTGCCATTGAGTTGCTGAACAACCCCAAAAACAATCAAATAGCTACATGTTCTTCATGAGTGTGTGGTTTTCCAACCACACAATTAGCTTGATTCTTGCCTTACCAAGTGTTCGGCATTCCAAGCAATCAGCTTACTCAGATGCAAAATAGAGACTGGCTAAAGAATATGTGGCAAGTGAGTTCACTGTTGCCTTGGTTATGATCTAAAGTAAGTTCAACCGAGTGTATCTTTTAGTCCAATCATTGTTCGCTCAGTTCACAAGCGATGGGACTACTATATTTAAGCTCAAGCTCCTTAAACAAGTCAATTTGTAATGTTGCATGATTGACCAAAGGAGTGATAGACAAAACAAGAGGATAATTAAGACCTAAGATAGCTGTTTTATAAGATACCAAGGGGCCCTAAGGAATCCCACTCTACCATGTTCCCGAACAAATTCTTTTAGTATATATTTCTATTGAACAGATCATCCAAAAGGAATCCTACAGTGAAGCTAATCACAAACCAAAAAAAAGGTATCAACAAAATCAATTACATCAATTGAAAACAAACAGAGTTTCTCTTCTTCCTCAGTGACGTTTCGAACCACTTTTCCTTGATGCACCCCAAGAGAGTCCAAAACCATTAAAAAGAAAACCTCCACTTTATCCCATCCAAATCATCCAGAAAAATAACATGTGGGATGGTTCGAATGAATTGCATGACTTTTCTTCCAAAAGAACCTTCCCATCTATAAAATCAAGCTTGGCAGAATTAGCTGCAACCCAAGTAGGGTCCAAACTACTTAAAGCTAACTCCTAAAGAGCTCTGCAGATGGGCAACGAATAGCTGGTAGGTGGATTCCAAGCCCCGTCTCCAAATAAAGCACTATCAACCTAATTTACCTCTTTTGCAAACTTATCACCAGTCAAAACCTTGCCTTTGGTTGCCTCCCACATTATTATTATTTCAAATACACCTTAATTGCAGCAATAGATCGGAAACGATCTTCCAAGAAAGTCATGACGTATGACTAAGGAGTTGGAGTGCCACGAGAGGAAGATAGCTACAAAAGTATTTTTGAGGCCTTGGGATTCCATGTCATGAGGGATTTAGACACTATCAAGCATACCAAGAAGCAAGTAACATAATCATCATCCTCATCCAGGAAGCCATCTCAAACAAAAACGAGGGACCAAATCACCAAACACCCAAATTCAAAATCTTCCAATTATAGTTAGAAACATGGCCATCTTTGTCTCCCGCAAGTGTACACAGTGAAAGAAAGTCGTCTCCTACGGAAACATTATCACACCATCTATTATGTCTCCCAAAAGAAAAGGAAAGAGAAAAAGAATGATTGAGGAGCCATCAACACCCTCATAGGATACACAAAGTTAGAAACAATCCCCTTGAATAAGATGGTGTTGGAGAACATTGACTGATACTGCTGTCGTAGTCCACACAAAAACAAGTCTGCACCTTGTCCTACTCCTGGGTTTGGAGGTCAATGAGAAGCTGGCTATACTGCGCATCTTTATTTTCAATTCTTGACAATAAGTCGGCTAGTTCCCTTTGATGTCGCTGATACAAGTGCTCTTCATTTTGGAAGCTACCCCCTTAGGCGCATTCTCATAATCAAAGTAAATATCCAGACCACCCCACAAATCATCAACCCAAAAGTCTTCAATTTGATTAAGAAGAAAAGATAAGTCAACAGCAAGCGGCTTCAACTTTTCTAGCTATAGGCAAGCATCACCAACTTGGGCTATCAACCAATCATTCTAAAAGGACAAGCGATAACTATCCTTCAATGGGGCTCCCCCACAAATACGCTCATGACTAGCCCATATCTATCCATTGTATCCATGTAGATCATAACTTATGCTACCCCAAAGGCCCATGCTGAGACTATGAACTGCTTGATTACCCATTGAGAAAAGCGGAATAGAAGTAACTCATAGAGAAGCGTGATAAAAGGTAATTCACGAAAGGCATATCCCAAGAAGAGAACTGACGCAAGATCTTCAGAAATCGGCGGCAAGAAGAGAGACAATCATATGAGGGAAGCAAATCTGTAGCTAAGGAACTGGTCTCATAAGCACAACCAAGTATAGGAACAATATTCAAAGGACCACACATGGACAACATGTACTGTCAAACCGTACCCATGCCAGATTGATTGGATCCAATGTAAAGGGAAGAGAACTCATTCTAGAAGTACCAAGATCTCAACTGAGCTCCGAAAACATGAACGCCCGCCTCAAAAGAGCCCGACAACAAAGAATCACTCTTGAACAACTTTGTCACCTATACACCTTTGAAAACTTGGGGGATCACCATTTCTAATCTTCTGAGAATTTATCTCCTCCTTGGTCCAAACTATGGCTTTTGTACTTGCCTAACTCATGCAAGTGAGGAATTCCTTAACGTTATCCACATTAGCCTTTGCAACATAGCAGAATTGAGAACCTGAAGGTGAACAACAGATAGAGCATTCCAAAATGACACTGTGCAATGTATTCTAAATAAATAAACAATAAACAGGACTGTGCCTATCTGTCACGCGCCACCTTTTGTCTTTAAAAATGGATTAGATGTCTTCAAATCGTGCAATTAGAAGAACATTCTCACATAATTCTAGAACCTGTTTTCTCTTTTCTAGGTGCAGTCAAAGCCAAAAACAGTTTGCGTATGTGTCTCGATGTTAGCGAATACAAGTCCCCACATGATAAGGGCGAGGCATATACAACTTGAGCAAAAAAAAGGCACCAGCATGGACCAAACAACACATAGTTGTTGCCTTCTTGGAAATATAAAAACAGGAGTATTGATTACATCGACTTCACAAGATAAAAATTAAAATACAAAGTATGAATGCAGACGGCGACGAACTATTTGTCTTGGTGGGGTGGGGTAAGGGGGAGGGGGAGGTATTCTGTTTTTTTATTCATGTTCACTTAGCTTGACAATTAAATGAGTCCATCATCTCAAAAGAACCACTTCAACTGGCAATATCTACTTTCATTCTCCCAGATCAATTTAGACAATCAAACCAAGGTAACGGATTGGAGAAATTTAGCAGTTTCAGGAATGATCAAATGCTGTAGGTGATGTACTCACTTCATGATGTGTTTCTTCCCAAAAACTAACGCCCACACATTCTGTCATGGAAATTCTTCATCATAATTTTTAAGCGGTAGACCTAAGCCAGCGTACGTTATGATGATGGTATAAATATAATCACAAAACAATGAGATCAGGCATTACCCACTGCAGAATTAGTGCTGTCAACACTAATGCTACACAGAGTGGTTCTAAGCCTTGGTCATGCAGAGATTCATTCATACGTTGGACAACAAAATTCAACACAGCCTGAAATTGATCTACCATACAATGGATATACCACTAAGCCAAATTAAAGAGGAAGAATGGTTGGCCTACCTGTGAACCTTTTCGCCATTTGTCCTTTGGTATGACAGGCGACATCTGCGGGTTAAACCTGCCTTCCTTCTTGTCAAGAAAGCTAGTATGAAAACAAATCATGCACAAAGTCAGCCATAAACAGCATAATATCAGAAAAATGAGTGACAGGACATTAGATAACAAAAAGGATTACAAACTATTATAGGCATGCAAATTCAAGAGCAAACCAGATCATAGTAACATTTGTTATCAAAAGTTCAGCACAAAATACCTGTCCACAAAGCTCCTAGGAGACTCCACAATGTAGTTGTATATATAGCTAAAATTGTACAGAGGAACACAGCTGCACAGCAGGTATTGGTACATGTAATCAGATAACACATAAAGTGCAAAGACAGCATTTGAGCACCGGCTTCCAAATAAATTTGTGAACCACAAGTTAGTGCTTGCAAAGTAAAGTCATTCTAGCTGCTCCTAAAATTGCATCAATGCAACATAGACCCAACATGGCAGTAAAGGAAAAGGCGTCATCCCTAAAAATAGGTGGGCTTTGACAATAAAAATGAAGTAAACCAATCTTAATGAGTTAGTATACTTGTCATGCAATTTTAGTGCGTACAAACTATGAATAAAAATGCAAACCTAATTTTTTCCTTACCTTGATCTTGACCCAACCATGCATAATCAACTCAAAGTAGAACTACCCTTTTAACTAAAAATGGAGATAAAGTATACAAGATGAATTGATAAACGTAAAAGAAGACCTGTCCGACAGAAGGAGAAATCTCTGGTTTGCTGGATCCTCAAGTGCTGCATCGAGCAATAGCCGCTCTGCTTGAATCATAGATGATTCACCCCAGGCCACCTGAAAACCCAATTTGTTAACCACCCCAAGCATAGTCCAAACTGCCAATGCAGACAGAACAAAGTCAACCAAAAAGAGGGGAACTCAGTGAACAACCTGGATGCTATTGCTTAACTGTCGTCCGTAAAACAACGCCGACCGAGTAGTTGATTCGTCAAACACAGAACCCGGCTGTGAGTGAATGTAAATTGAATACTTAGCTGCATCCACCCCCTGCAATGATCAATTCACAGCCCAATCAGCAAAAACTGCACCAAAAAATAATTAGCAGTTTCTATGGCCACATGAAAAAGACAAAACTTGATGCAGTGTGATTACTGCAACCAGAGTTTGCGATATGGACCACTCCAAATTTGGTTTCTTTTCCCTCCACTATTTTGACCATTTTGAGTTTATGAATTTGGTGCACTATATCAAGTACAATGATCACTTTAGATAATTAAACCGTATGTATCTTGATCAAATGAACTCAAAGGCAACACATTTCAGTATAGGACTCGTGTTTGCTCTCACTGATTCTGAGCCATGATCTCGCACAAATCCATGATTGATCAAAAGCATCATTTGATAATAAACAAATGATCTCCAAAGTAACTTCCTCATTGATGGGGCCCTAGATGGCCAGCTCAACAAAGTAAACAAATAAGAGATGTTCAAATTTAGTGGGACAACATGGCAACTTGTTGGATTCCTCATGATCAGGTGAATAAGGCAAAACTATACTAAAATTAAATATGAAAGCTCAACATGATCCATCTAAGATTTGTACAATTCACCAAAATCCTCACTTGCACCCAGAAATAAAAAGTGAAGTAGGAAAAAATGAAAGGAAAACCTCGAAGAAGGTACCCCAGAGAAAGTCGAGAGGGAGATGACTGCGAGCAAGGAACAAGAACGCTATCTTCGGAGTTCCTTCGAAACTGATATCAACGCGCCGAGATCCGCGCGTGGACTTCGAGGGTAGAATCTCCGACTGAGACTGTAACTTCCACAAACCAAATACACAAAGAAGAATTGAAACTACGATCAACAGCTTGAAACCGCCATATCTGAGCCGCAGCAGCGATAATGGCGGCGTTCTCTTCGCCGTCATCTTCTTCTGCATTTGTACACCTCCTCTTCCTGCAATTTTGCTCGAAATTCTCAGTATTACCATCAAAATTGACAGCAAATTTACAGAATTGGAGATGGAGATGAAGAGAGAGAGAGAGAGATTACATCGAAGTAGAGGCTCTCCAATGGAGATAAGATCATTAGAAGCAATCCATAAACAAATCTATCTCTCTCTATCAAGTTGAAGCCTGAAAACAGCAGAAATTTGAATGCTTTCGGACTGGCAGATATGCAGATGTTAAAGCAAGGCTACTTTACTAGTATCAACATGTGAATTTATGCAAGTCTTCATGAGCATGCTTTGGAAGCTTCATCCAAGTGTCTCTCACAATGTTTTTTGTTTTTTTTTTTTTTTAAGAAAACAACTTGGATTCACATGTACAGCGTATGCTGGCTCACTCAGGTTAGAACTTAGATGTAATGCCATTGATTAATCATATTGTTATTCGCAATGAAATTCTAGCAAAACAGGATCATAGACATATAAGAAATTAATATTTTTATAATTCATACCTTTTAGAGGTAATTCAGGGATGACATGTTTGACTTTTATAAGAAATATTGGGTTTCTTTTTTTCAAAACTATGTTCGTACGTAAAATTACCTTTTAATAATTTAAAAATTATAGTTAATAAGTTGTTTTTACTTACATGATTGTTTTAGCATACTAATACATCATCAATTACACTGTTCTAAGAATTTAAACATTTTCAAGTTTTGCGGACATTTTCTGGTTTTTTTGGGGGGGGTGTCAAAAACTCTGGCAAATACCACACATATATTACTGAAAAACATTACAAGATTTCTAGATATGAAAATAAATCAATGAACCTTATTCTAAAAAAATACAATTATTCTCATACATTATCCAAACAAATCGTTACAAGACTATTTCTCGTATGAGAGGTACGACGACACCTGTCTCTTTTCAATGGACCACATAAATAATCCAACCTATTCCTTGGGTCAAATGGTGATGCCCAGGACCACAAAGGTAAGAATATGAACAAGGAGAAAAAAAATTACACATACATACAATACAAGTTACAACAATGGTACAAAAAAGTAGACTAGGCTGACTAGCACCTACAGCGGACCAACCTTGGCGGTCACTGGAGCCACAATGACATTCAAAATCCTCCCCGGTACAAATATTCTTTTCTTGATGGTTTTTCCATCGATGTACTTGGCTAGCTTCTCATCCATGTTGGCTATTATGAAAGCTTCTTCCTCGGTGCATGTTTCTTCGACCTGTATGGTTCCCCGAGTCTTTCCATTCACCTGAACCGGAAGGACTATCGTCGAGTCTTTCAGGTACAACAGGTTTGCCTGAAAGATCATCAAATCAAGGGTGAGATTTACGGCAACCAGCATCCTGTTGAATGGATTTTTGCTTTCTGATCTTTAGGAGTCTATGCAATGGAAGCCTAGTAAAAAACCGTCTGAAAGGTACATTTTCTCAATGGCAGAAGATATGTGGTGGTCAATGGGATGAGCTTTGGCATAGGAGAGTTTCCTTCCTATCACTCTTACCCCTAGATCGGCCCCTATATCATCCTCATTGGTCGGCTGAAGACCAAGTAAACGAAAACTTCATGAGCTTGGTACTCCCCTTTTTGAATTAAGATTCCAGGAATCTCAAACCTTAGAATAATTGTCATTTATCAAAGCCACCAAAGTGGTCTCAGTCGCTCTACAAACACAGCAAGGATAAAGTACAAGAAAAAAGACCAGCAATTTCTGCAAAGTGCAGAAAGAGAAGCGACCAAGTTCAGAATCCCTAAACAGATAACATACCTCCGGGAAAGGCTCATACGCCAGTGAATTTGAATTCCCCAGGCGAGACCAGAGCTCCTCAGCCATGTGAGGTGCATATGGTGATAACAGCAGAACAAATGACTCCAAGATTGATTTTGGATGTCGGTTCCACTACATTTACGTGAAAAATATAATAAACAAAATACCAGAAAAAGAGGGAGTAATTACTACTGGTAATCACTGCAAAAGCTTGGAGAAGGCAGCAGGTAAAAGGACAATGAGCAAGTGAAACCTTATATGCTGCATTGATGAACTCCATCAACGCGGAGATACCAGTGTTAAACCGAGTACCTTCGATTTCCTCAGTGACCTGAAAAAAGGTCAATTACTGTCAGTATCGCCTTCATTCTTCCTTTGATTTTTAGAGCTTCACTCCTTTTACATAGGCAAGTTACATAATCTGAACCACAGTGACCTGATCATTTCGCTTTGTAATTTCTGAGCAGGATGAAATCTTATATTATGATTCTCATGCTGCAATCTGAATTCCTTTGTAAAAGCTGAGCGTCTCTCACACCAAAGTTTCAGGAGCCTAGTTAAAGTTTCAGGAAAGTATTTGCAATCTTAGACAATGCACTTTCAGATCTGCCGATGGAAACATAGCCAATGGATGCCAACTAGGGTTGTCAAAGTCTGACCCGACACGATAACCCGACCCGAATTTACAGAGAGAAACACGAGCCCGACCTGAACTGAACCGATTTCGACCCGAAGTCGACACGATTTGACCGTTTAGTGTGAAAACTTGTTATTTTTCGGTTTTGAGCAAATCTAAGCAATTTTTAAGGCAGCCACAAAATTGACCCGTTTATTAAATGGATTGACCCGACCCGATCCGTTTGACAGCCCTAATCCCAACAGGGTCCTCATGTGACGATCTCAGTCACTGGACTCTTTATTTCAATTTAACAACTAGTATCAGACACTCCGACAATGATACCGGCATCAACATCTCATTTATGACCCGAAACACACAAACGTTCAGATTCAGAATATTGACAAATCCAATCAAACATGTGCGGTGTGCCCATGCAGATGCTTGCCAATGAGTCCAAGTGACATTGATGATAAGAACTCAAAATAGGGGAAATTGCTTGCTCATAAATGTATTGGCTTAGGGTCACTAAATACTTGCTCAAAGAACTCTTGTTCATGTATAACAAGATCTAAATTAGCAAGTTTCTGTTGACACTCTCATTGCCAGTTACTGAATTACGTGGCATTGCAAGCACACATGGATGATGAATAGAGTACAAGACAACCCTCCTATTTGAGAAATCTCGTTCTTATCATATTTTTGCATGGCTTTGGGGGTTGGTAGGAGTCATAAAACCTAAAAGACACATGTAGCCCATCATAAAGGAATTGCAAGCATATTAACAGCTAATTTATCAGACCTTTTGAATGCACTTATGTAACGCACGAAGTTGTTCCATAGTGGGCTCCTCTTCAACAGCCACTGTCCCATCTCTATACGAACCATCAGGCAGAGGTAAGCCTACAATTAGTCTCCAAACTCTACCCAGAAACCGATGCACGCCTTCAATCCCACTGGTATTCCACGGTTTTGAGTCTCTAGAAGCCCAAGACAATTTCATTAGCATGCGACGACAGATGATCCACTTTTGACAGTTCACCAAAAGAAGAGCTAAACCAACTCAAGAGAAAGAGATGAACCTCAATGGTCCCATGAACATCTCATACAAGCGAAGCGAGTCCGCACCATATTCAGCGACCACATCATCAGGATTGATAACATTGCCCTTACTTTTACTCATCTTGTGAGCCCGAGCAACCAGACGAATAGTAGGATTGTCTTTCAAAACAAAAGAATCGCCTGATTTTACAACCTTCACCCACATTAAACGGTTTTCCTTCATAACCTCATATTTGGCAAAATTCAATAAAAACAATGCTGAAGAATTTGTGACTTTAGAAGTACTGGAGCCAGCAAACGAAAGAATCATACTTTTTCCTCGGGTACTAGTTCTTGATAGAGTTCATCTGAAATATTAGCTGAATCTGCAGATACAAAATTTCCATTCTTGTCTCTAAATGCAGTATATTGGACCTGCAACAATAAAACATCAGATACCCTGAAAGAATAGAGAAATATTATGTAATTAATCCCAGAAGGTACTAACCTCCCCCAAGATAATCCCCTGGTTTATGACACACTTGAATGGTTCCTTCGTTGACACAACACCAATGTCGTATAGCACCTGAGGAAAAGGGGACATATAAGCACTGATCACAAGTAGAAGTGCCGAATGCAAGTATAAAAATAACTAAGGTATGACTGGATCAGCAGGAAAGGGTAAGGGAAATGGAATCAGCAAAGCAGAGTAAGGGAAAAGGAGAACTAAAAGGAATCAAGCAGGGGAAGATCCATAAATTTTGTATAATGGTGTCCCACTCTTGATATTTGTAAAATTTGATGGAGTACAAACTAAATTTATTGGGAGTCCTTTGAAAAAGGAATTACGGATTTTCATACAGAATCTTTTTAAAAAAATTGGTAAGGGGTTCCCAGGACACCCGTGGCCTGAAAACTAAAATCCCAGCTCAATGTCTCAGTATATCTGAAACTGGAAATAAAATAAATATAGACAGTGAACCTTATGCCAAAACCTAGCATAAAGTAAGTGAAGGACGGCATGCTCAGCACCACCAACATATACATCAACTGGCCCCCAATATCTGCATGTAAAAAAACAGTCAAAAGGTGGTACTGTGATTTGATGCAATTTACCATTGAGAACACTGGAATACAAGTAATGCAAATCCGGTGATGCAAAAACACTAGATAATGCTCTATTAGAAAGAACTAACCTTTCCTTTGTCTTATCGACCAACTCCTTTGGATTCTCTGGATCCATAAATCTCAAGTAATACCTGGAAGAGATCCATATAGAAAATTTAATCACAAAATGACATTCTAACAAAATCCAAGACTCTTTGATAAAGCTGACAACATGTAAAGATCCAGACTAGTTTGAAATTATTAGATGGGAATGCACAATCTGTGCGCAGGCACTTCAGAGAGTCTTAATGATGGTACACGTCAACCCCCCTCCCCCCCAAAAAAGCAAGATAAAGGCCAAGCCAGTGGAGATGCACAAACAAAACACTTAACCACATGAATAGACACTTGTTAATCACAGGGATCTTCTCAATGTTTAGCCTATGCTAAATATAACACAATGTCTTGTGACTTCTGCATATAGTAATTCATCCAAGGCAGGGCACCAACCATTGAGGCAACAAATAATCCATGCTAGCATCAAACACGAATTTCCCCATCCCAACATCAACGATTAGCAAAGGAACTTGACAAACTTGAGCAAATTGCAAGCCAGAGAGAGAGGGAGGCCTTGGGGGGGGGGGTTGTTGGATATGAGGAAATTGCTACAGGGGAGACAAAATCCTGAAAGTTTGGGGGAGTTCATGAACATCAGAAAGCATAGGTTTTTTATAAAAAAAAAAAAAAAAAACAACCAATGCTTTCCTGTCAACCCCCTTTCGGCCTTTCCGGCAACTCTGCCCCCACCACAACTGAAAAAGAGGATCTTGAATTGAATAAATAATAGTTGTACCTCATCTTTTAGCAGTAATGTCTTTATCAAATAGAGAAGACAATCAAGAATAAATTCAAGAGGCAAAATAAGTTACATACAAAAGAAAATCTGATATGTGAGATCTCAATGAAATGTTAGACGTGTAAGAATTGATCGCCCAACACAAATACAAGGGTAAAAGCCTACAATCAGTAAATCAATTACTAGGACAGATAATATAGCTGCAGGTCATTTACTTCTGCACATGATGTGCATAGATCATCTACACAAAAAACAGAGGTAAAAAAATAAAGTTCATAAAGAAGTATATTACCAGCAAGAGCCAGCCCACTGAGGCATGGTGTTTGTCTCTCTTCTGGCAGGCTTTCCAGACAGCGGGTCCTTGGTTTGTACCTGTGAATCAAACATAACGAGAGTGAAATACTAGATATACAAAGGAACATAACAGTAGTTTGCTGAAAAAACTAGCTCAAAGCACATTTCTTTTCCTTCATCCAGCCAAGATTCCCTAAGTGTTTATAGAAGTAAAAGTGGACAGTGTTACTGCAGCAGAAATGGTAACAAGAAACAATAGAAAAGCTTAGCAGTTTTTAGTGAAGAACTGCCAAAGGATTCATGCAACTTTCTTCTTTTTTTTGGTTGGGGGGGGGGGGGTTAACTGAAGTCGCTCTAGCAGCCAATGTAGATTATGAAAGATCAACCACAACATTTATAATTGGTACTTGGCAGCCGTATAATCACTTTGGAGACAATTCAATACATACCCAAGACACTGCTTTAGCTAATGGTGGCTCTCCTGTCCCAGTTGGAGTGAAATCATCCAACTCTGGAAGCGTCAGAGGTAATTCATTTTCAGGAAGTGGCACTGTCTCACCAGAGTCTTCCAGAAATATAACAGGTATAGGCTCCCCCCAGTAACGTTGCCTAGCAAAAAGCCAGTCTCTTAACTTATAGTTCACCTGAATAACAGAAAAATGCCAAATTTAATTCCTATGCGCACAAGGGCTTTTCTATCAACATATTTCAGTATTTCCCCTTAAACCTTAACAAGTGATCAAGTTTTCAGGACAGGTATCACCTTCTTCTTTCCATTTCCAGTCTCTTCAGCCCACTGAATTACTTTTGAAATAGCTTCTTTGCTAGACAATCCATTGATGTCAAGCCCAGTGGCAGAGCAAGAAGAGTTCATGAGACTACCATCGTCAGGATAAGCCTTTCCAGAGTAGCTAGAATCTTCATCATCTGGCTTCACAACCCAACAAATCGGAATACCATATTTTGAAGCAAACGCATGGTCACGTGCATCATGTGCTGGTACAGCCATTATAGCTCCAGTACCATAACTGCAGGAACAGAAGTAATTCGCTAAAACACAGCCAAGAGGCAGTTCAACTTTAACATGCATAGAAAACAAAAATTGAAATAAACCACCAAAAACACAAAATGATGCATAATGATAGCATTCTCTTCACGTGCTAAGATCCAGATTCCAGAACTAATAATAGAGAAATTGGAGAGAGTAACTTCCACAATAGATGAAACACCAGTGACACCTGAAACCAAAGTTGTCCCTTTTAAAAGCCATAGCGAATTGACATCTGCAGAGAGCATGGAACAACCATAGAAGAAATATAATTAGAGAAATAAGCTCAGGCGCACCTTCCTAGAACATAGTCTGCTACCCATATGGGAATAGCCTCTCCATTGGCAGGATTCTTTGCATAGCAACCAGTAAAGACTCCAGTTTTCTCCATCTGAAGCTCAGTCCTTTCCATATCACTCTTTCTTGAGGCAAGCTCTTTATATTCCTCTACCTATTTTTCAAATACCATTCAGCAAGTTTTAAGCAGCAAATAAGTATTCTGCTTTTAAATAGAACTATAGAAGTCAATCAACATACATATTTGGCTTGGTCCGTGGACACTAGCAATTCCAACAAGGGATGCTCAGGTGCCAGCACAAGATAGCTGCAATAAAATGGAGAACAAATCAGCCAATATTGTCAAAATGAGTCACCACATGTGAGAACAGAAAGTCAAAATGTCAAATACAAGATACATACGTTGCACCAAAAACAGTATCTGGCCTAGTTGTATAAACAATAAGTTCCACGCCTCTTTCTTGTCCATCAGCATCGAGCACATGAAATTGTAGCTCAGCACCTTCTGACCTACCTATCCAGTTCCTTTGCATTTCCTTCAAACTTTCAGGCCAGTCAAGCTCTTCCAGTTCTTCAAGAAGACGATCTGCATATGCAGTGATCTTGAGCATCCACTGCCTCATTGGCTGCTCGTAATAAACAATGACACTGAAAATTATGAACACATTCAAACGAAATAGAAGTAAGACGAGCATCACAAATAGACAAGATAGAAAAGCTCAAACATCATAGAAAGGGATTCCACTATACCTTTCTTATAACTGAATGGCCGCCGCGCTCACTAACACCATCTACAACCTCCTCATTTGCAAGTACTGTGCCAAGAGCAGGACACCAATTGACTGGGACTTCTGCCTATGATGATAATCAAGCTAGTAAAATAAACTTCCCCAGGACCGAATTAAAAGACAGATTATGGGATAAACCTGACCTGGTAGGCCAATCCTCTCTTCACAAGCTGAAGAAATATCCATTGTGTCCATCTATAGTATTTTGGTTCTGTTGTGGAGATTTCACGATCCCAATCATATGAAAAGCCAAGTGATTTAAGCTAAAAAGCAGCAAATAAGTGTCAGCAAATGAAGATTTAGAGTCCCATTATGGCAATCAAAAACACATTCCCAGTCTACAGTTATGAATGTTTGCTGTTCTAAGCATTTAGAGCATCCATGGCTGCATTAGAAGGACCAAGTCATAGACTTTCTAGATGAGAAAATGATTCTGTCAGTAGAACGTCCCACAAAGGTGTCGTTTGCATGGAAGCCAATGATGAAGGGTCAGTAACTGACCTGTGACCGGAAACGGTCAATATTCCTCTTCGTTGTGATCTTTGGATGCGTACCTGTCTGTCATACATGGCAGCTGATGATCCGTGGTTTGCAGTGAAAAAGCTCAAGTAACTAACAATAGAATAACCATGCATTAGAACCTCAAGACATACATCAATGGCATATTGTTCTGCTGGCAGTCCAAATGCATCCCACCCCATCGGGTGCAAAACATTGAAACCCTGCATCCTTTTGAATCTAGCAAGAATGTCAGTAGCTGTATATCCAAGTGGATGGCCAACATGCAACCCAGCTCCACTGCCAAAAACAATATCAAGGTTCATTATCAACTCATCCATAAAACCAAAAATGCAACAAAGTTTCACATTGACAAAATAAATGCAATTAGCTTGTCAACACAAAGGAATTGTACAACCGAAGTTACAGAACTGATCTCAGATAGCCCAGAAGGGCCAAAGGTCTGCTCCAAAGTAGGCAATATAGACTACCCAGTATCTACTAATGTCACTAGAACATAAATGCCTAGAAGGCTCAAATCAAACCGGCATCTCATCCTTCGTTCTTGGCAAGATCTACAACATGACATGCTTATGGCTTCACAAGCCAATAGATGCAATGTGGGAAAGATATTCCGCTTGAGAGCTCGAACCAAGTTTTCCCAACTAGAAGACAACAAACATTACATGCCCACATCTCTACCCAGAAACATAAAGTCATAAACAGGTTCATCTAGACAAGCCCCATTAATTGTTTCTACTCTAGTCCCAAAGAAAATGCAACCATTGAAATTTCCATTGCACTCATAGCAGAACATTGAATTTCATATTACAACAACCATGATACCTTAAAAAGAGGATATTTTGCACTGCTTACAGAATTCAATCAAAGATAACATAAGACTAGCCCATAATAGCTACAGACGTAGATTTTCCAATCACTGATTTGCAGAACTTAACAGATAGCTAGTCCGGCAATGAATCAGGAGCCCCAATCATTCACAACCTTCTTCATCATTAATCTAGAACTGCACTCTAAAATGTGAAAGTTTGTGTTCCCACATACTGGGAAGCCAAATTACATGCACACACACAAAAAGAAATGTTGAGCTACAAATGAATCCAATAACATACCCAAAGTTATATCCAAGTTACGTCCATTTAGGCTAACATTCAAAAGTTCAAATTTACAGCCTTTAATCCTCCACCACTCAAATGGCCAGTCGCCAAACATTCCAAAGAGAGAGAGGTACCTGGGGTAAGGAAACATGTCAAGAACATAGAACTTAGGCTTAGAGGTATCAACATCATCTGGGGTTCTAAACGTTTTATTCTTCTCCCAAAAAAGTTGCCATTTGGGCTCAATTTCATGAAATGGATATGCCCTTTTTGCCTGTTGCCCCTTCTTCTCTTCCTCTCTCTCCTTCGTAGTCAATTGCGCTCCAATTTCCCTTATTCTTCTCGTAATTCTGCCACCAACCCTGAAATCGATTCTGGGTCTGAAAGGAGCTTTTGCTCCAATTCTAATGCTACCAGTACAGAATGAGGAAAAACTGCAATTGGGTTTATGAAATATTCGATTTTGAGTGGATAGAAATGACGGATTTCTAAATATACAGGCTTGAAGTTGAGCTTGGGGTGGTATTTGAAGATTTAAGTCCATTTTAGGCAGGAGGATTTGAGGGTGGAGGAGCTTCAAAGAAAGAAGATAACGCCTCCGTTCTGATCCTCAGCTATATTGGCGGGTTTTAAATTGGCAGGGCCTTGGGGAGATGGATCCTCCTTCCCATGCCCTGTTTGCCCCTGGGTTCCAGATGTTCTGCTGCTTCTTTTCTCCAATTGCTTTGTGAAAATTGTTCAGTTCTCTTTCATCTATTTATTTATTTAGGCAAGTTTCAAATTAAAAAACTTTGTAAAGATTACATATATTTCAGTTGATGAGATGGTATTATATTAGCTGAAAATACATTGAATTCATATTTAGCTACCTAAAATTTTAGATTTAATTTTATAGTCAGAACTTATCTTGAGTGAAATTGTCTTACTTAAGAAAAATTATAAGGTATAAAGAAAACATACTATGCTATAAAAATGGCTTAACAAAAAGATGATGTGTCTGGTGAAAATAATTCACGAGAGACTATCTCATATAAGAATTGACATTTTCAAAGCATGAGTTTTCTTTTTTAAAGCATCTTGGCACATTCAAAAATTTATATGTACTATGTTAAAAAAAGGATAGTATTTTTGAAAAGGTCTATAAGCTCTTGTAAAAACCTCGATCTTCCCATCCCAACTAAATAAACAAATTTATAGCTTTATCCATGTCTGTCAATAACATTTGTCACGTATAGTAACAGGACTACTCGTAAAGGTTATTGATATTGAAACTATAAAGCATGAAGTTAATGACTGGTTGCATAACTAACCCCATTTAATACTGACATGGTGGACACGGCATTGTACAATCGATTTGGCAACCATCTTCTTAATCCAAATTAAATCAACTTCAAACTATAAGAGTGCTTACACGGGAGCCTTAACGATTTTAGTGTTAAATGAATCCACATATTCTTTTTTTTTTCCCCTTTCATTGGAGAACAAGTTTTTTTTGGGGGGGGGGGG
>JACYFF010031959.1:5249675-5299536 GCA_017589665.1 Selenicereus undatus
CATCTTTTATTTTACAAATTAAAGTTCATTTTCTAGCTATCAACCCATAAATAATTACGAGAGCATCATAGATATTTTTGAGACTTTCAGCAGTCTTTGTACTCAAAAGCAATTATTGCGTTAACATTTTGCTTAGCATATATGTTTTCTGATTAAATTTTGATTTTCTATTCATAAACAGGAAAATAATCAAAGTAAAATAACTAAATTATCAGTTGAGAAAATTCCTATGAAACCTATAGGCATAGGCAGAGCTACATTAGGGCAAGGGGGTCATTTGACCCCCCAACTTTTTAGGAAAAAAATAAAATAAAATATGGGATATTTTTTAGGATAAAAAAGAAGATATATATTAATTAGTTCACATACATTTTACAAATGTGTGCTTAGTAGGATGGTTGGTTGTTCTTTACTTGTTTCTTCAAGGAGTCACAAGTTCAACTCTCATCAGTCTCCTTTTAGGGTGCCTTGTATATTTTATTTTTTTTTAGGTTTGCTCATTCATTTTCCTTAATTTCTGTCTCTCGACTCTCTAATCTTACTTTACTTTCCTTCTCAAACGTACTCTCTCTCTCTACCCAGCCCACTGCCCACGCATACTCTCTCTCTCATTCTCTGTAGTTTGCCCAACCCAGTCGTCGACTGACAGACGCCGCCGGCCGCCAGGCCTGCCACTAGTGCCGGTAGCCGCATCCACTCCTCATCAACTCTCCTCCTAATTCTTAAGTCTCAAATACCAATTTGATATAACTCCCAAAAATTTTCGCCCCCCTACTTTAAATCCTGGCTCCGCCCTTGCTTACATTATTTGACAATGTAATTAAAAAAATGTATGTTGTGAATGTAATGAACTACAATGTCACAATAAGAATAAAAGTTACGACTATTTTACTGCGTGATGTAAGAGCACCCACGGTCCTCTTGAAGACTTTTTGCTTATTAGGACTTGCATGAGACCATTCTTTTTTATTCTCAAGTTCAAGTCTCCATTGTTCTCTCTCCTTGAGGCCTACATGCCATGTCTGGGATGTAGATTGTTAGGTCCTGTTCTTTTCAGTGGGAAATGAAGGGTGTGGGATAGGTGATTGTGAGAAAGGGGGGAAGGAGTGGGTGAGAGTTGGTAAGAGTTGTATTTTTTTTAAAGTGTGGGAAAGGGGGAAAGGAGTTGGTGAAAGTGGGTAGGAGTTGAAAGGAGTTTAATGAAGTTGGGGAGTTGGTTTAAGTTATATATTTTTTTACTTTAATGTAGTTTTTTGGTTTATAATAGTAGTAAGGATCATAAAATTAAATTTTGAATGGAAAAAAATTTCTTTATGTGTTTAGCTGGTTACGAAATATTGCTTGATGGTCGTTGTTGCCCCCCAAAAAATATAAAATTTCGTGAATAAGTTGAATCAATTGCGGATGTTTATTTATGTTATATTTTTCCGAATTTTGTTAATTTTCACCGAAAATTGAAGTGAAATATATTGCTGTACGTTGCGCAAATATGGATTACTTTCATCAGGTTAAAATAAATTGGTTGTTGAACTGAAAATTACGTACACAATTTTCATGTTTTTTTTACAAATTAATTATTCACATTTTGCGACAATTTTGCACTGCTTGCGTGAAATTGAACGTTACGGTACGTAAACTCTTATTTACGTTAATGATACCAATGAAATTAGTTTGAAATTCGAAATCAGTACTCACCGAAAATATTATCCGAACACAATCTTATTATATCCAACTGCAATCTATGAAACCAATGAAAACGTGACATGTGTAAAGTTGTGCTCTGTACCCTATCAGCTGTCCTCTCTCTCCCTCTCTCATACACTCAACTCTCCTCTCTCTCTCTCTCGAAACTCTCAGCTCTCACCGTTCGTCTCTCTTTCTAAGGTAGCTCTCCCGTCGAACGTTGGCCAGCCGCTGAAGCAGCACCAGTCGTTCGGTCGCCAGCCATAGCAGCACGCCGGTCGTGTTCCCAGCTCGCCAGCCATCTCCCACGGCACCAGGCAGCACCAAGGCCCATCGATCTCCCACCGTGCCACCTCCAACGCCTGCTACGAGAACCCCGGCCAGGCCGCCGACCTCACCGGCCATCTCCGACGTCGCGGGGCGTCTCCCTCCTCGCTGGCCATTTCGCCCAGCACGCGGGGCAACTCCCAGCCCCTTGCAGCGACCATCGTGTGCCCTCCCACGCTGCTTCCAACACCCCAAGCAGTCGTCCGTCCTTGCCGGCCGGTTCCGACGTCGCCGACGACATCCCCACACCTGCCCAGCTCCCCGACCATCTCCCTAGTTCTGAGATGTAAGTATAAGGAATTAAACCTGTGTGCTTGCATTCATGAGTACAAGAATGTTTGGTAAATTTGGTTTGTTATTATTTTTGGTAAATTTGGTTAGTTGTTTGCGGCTAAAAACAATGGCTTGCATTCATGAGTTTGTCATATGAGGAATTTTTGTTCCAACCTGTGTGCTTTATTTAAACCTATGTGCTTAATTTAAAGAGATTGTGAGTTCAATTCCAAAGTTGTGCGTTTTCTTCGTTTGAGATTGACATGAGTTGAGATGGTCGTGGTATCTGCAAGCAATTTCTTCATTTGCAGCATGAATTTGAATGTTACGCGTTTGTGAGTTGTAATGGACGTGTGGTTGAAGGAAATGCGTTAATCATGAACTCTCTTATGAGATGGTGTGCATGTGCGTTCTTATATTGCAAATGTGTGCACTTGATTGGTGGTTTTTTTGAATTTAATATTGATTGTAATTGATTTGTGATTTTTGATAGCTTAAAGTATGGCCAGTAGTGGGAGGAAATCCCGTAATTGGACTAATAAAGAGGATGATAAATTGTTCAATGTGTTGATCAAACAAAAAGCGCAGGGGGCTACGCAATTTGAATGGTCTGTTGTGAAAGCTTTGTTGCAAGTTCAGGGCATCGATAGGGATGCTACTCAAATAAGAAACCATTACAATGACACCGTCAAGAAATTAAAAGCTTGGGAATGGCTTATGGGCCAGACGGGTGTTGGTGTGAACTCTATTACTTGTAACGCCCCCAATCTCTAATGTTTGATTACTCTAACTTAACCACTCATCTATTGTTAATTTGCAGCGGAAGACTTTTAATTTGGTTGAAGGCATTACTGCTGTTCCAGGATGGAACAAGGCTCCTGATTTACTAACTCTTGGAATTGCCCAAAATAAACATTTGTCTACTTATACAGTTCATAATACACATGATAACTTAGTGTATCAATACTAAACATTATTATCCTCATGTTTCTGAAGAATAACAATAAACAATAAGTAACAAGCTTATACCAACAACTAGAATAGTGGAGAATAGTGGTGGTGATAACGTTGTTGCTTCAGTACGTGTTTATACATTCATTAAGCGAATATTAACAGTATGAAGGAGAGGAATGGAAACCAAAATAAAATAAAACCAAGTTAATAACTTTTCTCATGCTAATGATTAGCAAAAAGCTCAAGGAAATTAAATTATTTATTAAACCGAGGAATTTAATCAAATTGCTTAACCTGGCACTAATCAAAAGAACAATTACATATGTAAAGCAGGAGTGAGGCCGAGTCTGTAGCTTCAAGCTGTCAATGCATGTCCTCAAATGAGAGAGAATCTCAAAGACCAGGTACGTACATTACCTATGTTCTTCAAAAACTCACAGTGTTCTCAGCTATGAAAAATTAATACAAGATTCATTTAATGAACCAAATTCTCAATGTTTTTGTTACATAAACAAGTGGTCCCGCCAATTATCATTAGGGCTTATGTCCATCAATTATCAAGGCTTGTGTCAACCAATATACCCGCACGCGACGTCAACTCAGGTTTCTCGATCGGCTTGGGGGGGTGAGCACATAAAGTATGATCGTTTCAAGACGTACGTCGACCAAGGGGTCCACTTCTAGATAATAATTAGCAAATCAATTTTACTTATACATTCTCTCTCTCCTATTCGCAAAACAAAATGATTTGAAATGTGGCCGGCCCAATTAATTTAACACAACTTATTTTACTGCATAGAAATGTACATGCTGAGCTTTGGCTCATCATTCGAATGTTTTCATGTTTTTCGTTTTAGGTATGGGAAGTAATGAACAGTCGTCTTCCAGATAAGCCGGAAGGTAGCAAACAATGGACGCTTGCTGAACGTTAGCTAGTCAACGCTCACAGTGATGATAGGTGAGTATCTTGGAGATTGTTTATTGTTATTCTTCAGAAACCTGAGGATAATAATGTTTAATATTGATACACAAAGGGCCTGTTCTTTTCGTGGGTCAATCCATATTTACCCATTTCAACCTATTTCAACCTACTTCAACCTACTTGAAAAAAAAAACTAACTTCAACTAACTTCAACCTATCTCAACCTACTTCAACCCACTTCAACCAACTTCAACCCACCCCATTCATAATTTTAATAATTTGTAAAGTATCATGTGAGATTTAGGGTCTGTTGCTTTTGTAGGTAAATTGGGTAGGTAAAAGGGTGAAGCAGGTTAAGGTAGGTTGAGGTAGGTTGAAGTTGGTAATTTTTTTTTGAGGTGAGTTGAAATAGGATGAACTAAATTGAAGTGGATTGATTAGGTTGAAGTGCGTTGAAGTTGATATATTTTTTATGTGGTGGGTCGAAATGCGTTAAAATAATGAGAATGTAATTCATGTGTGATAATTTATGAAGTTATCGAAATTTTGAGGAATTTTTGTTTATTTTTTCTCATTTTTTAGTTTTATACTTTTTATATTTTATATTTTATATATTTTATATTTTATATTTTTTATATTTTATTTCTTATTTTCTAAATTTCTTATTTTTGAATGTTTAATTTTTTATTTTTTATTTTTATTTTTTATTTTTTTAATTTCTTATTTTTTTATTTATTATTTTTCATTTATCTGTTTTTTATTTTTTTTATTTTAATTTTTAATTTTTAATTTTTAATTTTTTAATTTTTTAATTTTTTAATTTTTAATCTTTAATTTTTAATTTTTAATTTTTAATTTTTTTAAATTTTTTAATTTTTTTTAATTTTTTAATTTTTTAATTTTTAATTTTAAATTTTAATTTTAATTTTTGATTTTTTACTTTTTACTTTTTGATTTTTTTATTTTTTATTTTCATTTTTTATTTTTTATTTTTTATTATATTTTTTATTTTTCCATGATTTTATATTTTTTATGTTTTTATTTTTTCATTTCTTATGTCTTATTTTATTTTCAATGTTTAGTGTTTAATTTTTATTTTCATTTTTTTATTTTTTTATGCTTTATGTTTTATGTTTAATTTTTAATTTTTTATGTTTTTTTGTTGTTTATGTTTTTATTTCTTATTTTTTTATTTCTTGTTTATTGTTTTTTATATTTTGTTTTCTACATTTCAATTTTAATTTTAAATTTTTTATTTTGTATTTCTTATTTCTTATTTTTTATGTTTTTATGTTTTTATTTTTTATTTTTATTTTTTTTGAATTCAAAATAAACAAAAAACAAAAAAAAAACTAAAAAAATAAAATATAAAATATAAAAAATAAAAAAAAATAAAAAATAAGAAATAAAAAATAAAAAATAAAAAATAAGAAATAAAAAAATATGAAATAAGAAATTAAAATTAAAAATTAAAATTAAAATTAAAAAAATTAGAAATAAAAAATAAAAACATAAAATATAAAACATGAAAACTGAAAAAATGAAAAATAAAAAATAAAATATTAAAACATGAAAAATAAACAATAAACAATAAAAAATAAGAAATAAGAAATGGAAAAATAAAAACACAAAAACATTAAAAACATAAAATTATAGAAAATTAATAAATAAAATAAAAATAAAAATAAAAAATAAAGAACTAAAAAACTAAATAAAATAAAATAAAATAAAAACTAAAACTTAAAAAATACGGAAGAAAAAATGAAATTAAAAATTAAAAATTAAAAATAATAAATTAAAAAATATGTATAAACATAAAAAATAAATAAATAAATAATAAATAAATAAATGAAAATTAAAAAGTAAAAAATGAAAAATAAAACTAAAAAAATAAAACTTAAAGCATAAAACATCAACAATAAAAAATAAAAAATAAACACATAAAAAAATACAAAATACAAAATAAAAAATAAAAAATATCAAAATAGAAAATATAAAATAGGAAATTATAAAATAAGAAATTTAAAAAAGTAAAAATTAAAAAATAAAAATTAAAAATATAAAAAATAAGATATAAGAAATAAGAAATAAGAAATTAAAAAAATAAAAAATAAAAAATAAAAAACAAAATAATAATAGAAATAAAAAAATAAAATAAAAAATAAAACATAAAAATAAAAAATAAAAAATAGAAAATAAAAAAATGAAAAGTGAAAAAAAATAAAAAAGGAAAATTGAAAAATAAAAAACTAAAAATAAAAAATAAAAAATAAAAAAGAATAAACAAAAATTTCACAAAATTTCGATAATTTTATAAATTATCACACATTAATTACATTCTCATTATTTTAACCCACTTCAACTCACCACATAAAAAATATACCAACTTCAACCCTCATCAACCGATATCAACCCACTTCAACCTTCTTCAGCCTATTTCAACCCATTTAAAAAAAAAAAAATACCAACTTCAACCTACCTCAACCACCTCAACCTACTTCAACCTATTTCACCCTTTTACCTACCTAATTTACCCACGAAAAGAATAGGCCCTAAGTTATTATGTGTATTATGAACTGTATACGTAGACAAATGTTTATTTTGGGCAATTCCAAGATTTAGTAAATCAGGAGCCTTGTTCCATCCCGAACGGCGGTAATGCCTCCAACCAAATTAAAAGTCTTCCGCTGCGAATTAACAATAGATGAGTGGTTAAGTTAGAGTAATCAAACATTAGAGATTGTGGGCGTTACATTACTGAAGCTACGACAGTGATTGATTACACTTGGGAGAATTTTTTGCAGGTATAATATGCTTTGTACATAAGTATTGTCATGACATTCATGTTTATGTACTTTTTAAAATAATGTGTTTCGTTGAGTGGGCAGAAATGGGGGGAAGATTTAGAAGTTTTCGTGATAGAGTTCCCGCAAATCTAGACAAGATTAAAGCAATGGTGCATGGTAGGCATGCAACTGGAGACTTGAGCTTCTCCCCAGCGATGGGTGCTTCCGGTAGTGAACGGCATCCAGTTCAACAGGATTTGGCGGTGGATTTGGAAGAGCATGTGGGTGATAGTGATGAGGCGGAGGATGATGAGCACAATGAGCAGACGGAAGTGAGTGCTGGGGCGGAAAGTCGATCACCTCCTAGGACTATGTAGACAAACTCTCGAAAACGTAGAAGTGAGGGTGGAAGTTCAGGTGACAGAAGCCGACTGAGGGGAGAATTGGATTCCGAAGTTCATAATGCTCTTGCACTGATGCGCGTGAGAGCAGAGGCCAGACTTAACCCCCCGCCATCTGTTTATGAAAAGGTTCTTACAAAGTTGAGGGAGCATCCTGGGGTTGCTGCCAAAGGACCAGATTTCATATTCACTGTGTTGGAATATATTAGACGTGAGCAGGACTTTGAGTACTTTGTAGTTTTCAATGATGATGATATTATCAAATACTTACGAGTTAGAGGGTTGGGGGATGTTTGACTGTAGTGATCTGCTGATTTATGAGTTGGGTTCTCAGTTGACATGTTTTATGAATGACTTGACATTTACATTTGTTGTATGAATGTAGTGAGCACGATTAGTTGTCGTGGTGGTTTGTGTAACTGCATTGTTATTTTATGGCCAGCAGTTCGGAATTGTTAGTTGTCGTCGAACGATGAATCTATTTATTTCCATTTCTCTCTAATGATTTTATGCTTCTACATGATGTAGAATGGGACGAGGAAGAAGATTGTGTTGTGGACACTCTTGTCTTGCACACGCTCATACGAAGTTGGTTACCGCAACGTACAACTTCACCCCCGAGACTAACAAGGATGATTGGTGGGGAAAGTGGTGGGTCATTCATACATTGAGTGTTGAATAGTACTAGGATAGATTTTTGTCGGCAATTGCTGCGGCTCGACCGAGATGCTTTTATACATCTGGTTAACATCATAGTAGAAAGGCGCACTGTAGATGAGGGACGCTTTATTAAAGTAGCTAAAATCGTTGCCCTAAGCTTATATATTTTTGCATGAGGTGCAAGCTACCGCGATGTGCAGGTCCGATTTCAGCATTCACCGTCAACTATAAGCACCTATCATAAGCAAATCTTGGAAACTTTAGTTACGTTATCTGCTGATATCGTAAGGTCGTACCGCAATCAGGATGAAGTGGCCCCAGAAATTGTGCAGAAGCCGAGGTTCTCCTGGCCGCATTTCAAGGTACGTTGGCAACCATCAGAAAAACGTACGTAATGTATATGATCATCCATTGCTTACAACTGACAACAAAGTTTGTGCATTGTTCTGTAGGACTGTGTTGGAGCATTAGATGGGACCCATACTCAATGCAGAATTGCAGATGACATGGGCCAACGTTATCGAAATCGTAAAGGGGATAAGACTTGGAATGTTTTGATGGTCGTTTCATTTGACGACATGATTACTTATGTCAATGCTGGCTGGGAGGGCAACTCCCATGATCTACCAGTACTACAACATAGCATAGTTGAGCCGAAATTCGACTTCCCTCATCCATCTCCAGGTACCCCCGTTTCTTGGTATAATATGTGTTCAGTATTGTCTCCGACAATGTGGTCATCATTGAATGATATGTTGTCCATACGTGGTTAGGGAAGTACTATTTGGTGGATTATGCATATCCAAATACGATTGGGTACTTAGCACCTTATAAAGACAGCGGTGTTCGGTACAACATTCCCGAGTTCAGCAGAGGTCGTCAATGCGGCGTTGCCAAACGAGGGATGAAAGAGGAGTTCAATTATCGTCATTCTTGTTTGCGGGGAACGGTTGAGCGAACTTTCGGGGAGATGAAGGCTACATGGAAGATATTAGATGACAAGATGCCCCAAGTAACATTACAAAAACAGATTCAGATAATCATCGCAGTTTGCACCCTCCATAACTTTATTCGTCTCCATCGACATCGCAGCCAAATATCACCAAGGCCGCCCTCTACTGCAGCAAAACATGATGATACGTTCCTTGATTCGAATGCCAAACAATTCATGAACCAATTTAGGAATCAACTAGCTACTGATATGTGGGAGTCTGCTGCGACCTGATATGTGCAATATGTATGGCCTTACAATGCCAATTTCGTTAATGTTGCAATTTGTGTTCGTTTGTAACAGTACAACTTTATTACTGTCTAATGAATATTTGGTTTCATATGAAATTAGTTAAATTATTGCGTCAATTTCTACCGCCAACAACAAATATTCATCTGACAACGTAAATCATTACTTGTACTTTGACGACCGTTACCATTTATAACATCCGCTAGTTCTATCGCGAACACCGAATAAAAACATCTGCCGTTTGTGTCACGATTTACCATCACCGGAAAATAATGTGTTACATATACCACTACAACAATCCACGTGTTTGTGACGTATAACAATAAATGGGGACTCAACGAAAAACCATTTCTAACCATCTGTTACATTTAAAAATTAAACTTAAAACATCTACCACTCACGAGTAACTAAAATTTGCCTATCAACGCATAAATGTAAAGAATACAAAAAATACCATTTATTTGTATTTATTTTTATCTTTCTTTTTATGTTGTTGTATTTTTTGTGGGTTTTTCAATTTCTTTTTCCAGAAAAACAACCAACAAAACATTCCAAAAAAAAAAAAAATACATACAAAAAAATTCAAACATAACAACATAAAAAATAAATACAAAAAAAATTACAAAATTAAAACTAACAAAATTTAACAAATTTCATAAACATAAAAAAAATAAAACAAAAAAACTTTTCAAAATTAAAATTTTTTTAAAAATTAAAAATTAAAAATTAAAAACCAAAAATAAAAAAATTTAAAACATACAAAAAAATGTAACTGAAAAATGAAAAAAAAATGAAAAATAGAAAAATAAACAATATAAATATAAAAAATAAAAAATAAAAGATAAAAAATAAAATAACAAAAATACAAAAATCCAAAAATAGAAAAATAAACAAAATAAAAAAGAACAAGAAAGAACAAACAAACATATAACAATTTCATCATCATTAATTACTATCACAATCAAATTATTACATTATAAAACAAACAAATATTAATAACCAATACTTCAAGTACATTTAACTTTCACCCGCATTCACCCACTCCTTCCAAAAAAATACCACACTCACTCACTCCTTTCCCCCTTTCCCACACCCTCTCAACACTCCCCATTTTCCAACAAAAAGAACAGGACAACATAAATAACTTTGTGTATAATTTATGGCTCAACTTACAAATATTCCAATAACATCTTCAAATTAAATACAACTCTTCATAATTGATATCAAACTACTTAGACATACAATTACATCAATTATAAGAATTTTTAAACTATACAAAATAGTACTTATAGGTACATGTGGGTGAAAGTGGGTGAAAGTGAAAAGGAGTGGTATTTTTGTTTAAGTTTGGGAAAGAGTGGGAAGGGGGGGAAGGAGTTGATAGGTGTCAGAACAAGTGGGTCGGGTGCATTTCCCACTCAAAAGAATAGGGCAGATGAGCATTGGTTATGTTAACCCACAATTTCTCGATTTCTACTAATAATTACGCTTAACCACAACTGTAAATACACAACAAACAACAAGCATTGATTTATTTGTCATATTTCAAGTCGTGGCATCTCAGAGTAACTTCCTCTTTATCTCAGCAATTTCTGATCAGATTCGGAGTCTGTCATGCCAACCTGCTAAACACATTCTTACATTTATGAATCAGCTTCCTTATTTCAGCCCTTGACATGATGCAGCAAGATTTACGCCTTCCCAAGATGGAGAAAGAGAGAGAGGAAACAAAACGAGAAGAAAGGAAGCCATAATCGTCTAACAAAGCTGAAATCACTATCGACCTAAAGAGGCTGCTGCACTGAATATCTAGTCCTCCCTACAACTTACAACAGAGTCAAAGATAATCTGTTTGATCATCTCACCCTTCACAATTACCGCTGTTGTGAAAACAAATTTGTTCCCATTTATGTACTTTCAAATGTACAATACTACTCATGTTCATAGCTGATCGAACTGTGGTGAAGACTCATTGCTCCTTCTGCTCGGGGCAGGAGTGTTCCTTCTGGACTGGCGTTTAGTGGGTACTAGCTCAGTCTCCATGTCCAACTTGTCTTCGAGAATCTCATCGTCATCTTCATCGTCACCTTTAAATACTGGGTGGACATAGGCGTTCTGAAGGTACCCTTTCAGGTTGAAGTTTGGATCCCTTGCACGCTCCAATGTATCTTTCATCATTGCTTCCTGAATATTCACGTAAATTTCAAGAATGTTGATATGTTCTTAAAAAAAAAGTGACCCAATCTAATGAACATTGCCAAAAAGACAAGAATGCTACTGATGAGGACCACTTTGTCACGAATTATACTATACTTCACATGCACAGTGCAGTGATAATCAATTGAACCAATGGTTTCATTAAAATTTCAGTAGATTCTAGAAATTTAAGAGCAAAATGAACCCAGTTATCCATCGGAAAATCAAAAATATGGTTTGAACTTTGAAATCATAATATGGGATCTGTAACTATAAGATCAAACGTACTAATCCAAATGAAACAAACCAATGTGACACGTAGGCACAGCTGCTTAGACCTATATTACATAGAACATTGAAATTGAACCGTTTCCATTGCTGTTATATATAGGCTGGTTTACGACACTCCAACCAAAGTAAAACATGGATGGTCCTCCTCTCTGAAAACGATGTTAATTACAGGAAAAAGGAAATGTCTACAGGAGCCTTCAACGAACTTCTAATAGTTTTCAAAGATAAAAGAAGTTAATTACAGTTCAAATGCTTCAGTAGGTTTACGCTAACTATCCATTTCATAACAGAAAAAAGATCAACCAATGATTTGAAGAAGAAAGAGAGAGAAGTGAACGAGGAGTCACTATGACGATGTAGCAGATAGTAGTCTTTGAGAAAGACTGAAGAGATTGAAAGGGAACTGTGGCATGACAGGCAAGGGACAAGTTTGATTTTGGCTTTTCACTATTAGAAAGACATGATTTCTTTTCAAGCCGCCAAAAATAGGTATACGGACCCCACTGTTTTATGGAGAGTTTTTATTGTTCTCTTTCTAAGGTGAGTATGTTTCAGGGACCAGGGCTTATGCAGAATGCTTCCATCTGATGCTATTTGTAATCTTTCATCACACAAGAGTCCATCTCTAGTCGTCCATGTAAATCCTAGAAACAGAAATTCCCCGACGAATTTGTATGCAGAAATAAGCAAACAATGAAGATAAAAAATGGGTGAATATCATCAAGACGAAGGTACTACAGCCTGGTCACTATATAAAATTATGCATCACTGAAGGAACCAAGATTCCATTCAAGCCAGATGCCCCAACATGCACGGGAGATTTTCTTTTTCAAGAAGGCAACGTAACACATCCATGGGTCTCATTATCGATGTCATGACCTGAGTCGTGGAGAGATTGGGACTTGGGAGAGAAGATGGGGAAACGATGTACCCAAATGAAAACCAACTTAGATGCCCCAACATGTGTAAGACAACCCCCCATGCCCGGGGGGGGGGGGGGGGGAACACGCACACATACACGCACTCACAAAGACCCATCAGTGACTTTAATGGTGGAGGGATAGAGAGAAAAGAAGGGAATAATGGGAAAACATCCCCCATTCCAATGCCTCTGACTTCCAGTTGGATTTCCACCTACACTACAAGCGGGATCATGAAAGGTGGTGTGAATACTAATAGTCAAGGTGTAATTTACATAAGTACGCGCATATTTACCATAGTTACTAAAATTCACCCCTCCTTTGCAAAACCAACAGCAATGATCAACATGAATCTGGCCAGACCAGTCTTGAGAGATCTAGACATATGCAACTTTACCTTTCCCAAGCAAAAGGAAGTTGTATCCCAAAAGACCAATTTCTAAGTAGTTTAAAAAAAAGTTTAAAAACATTTTCAACAATAACAATGCAGGAAATCAATATAGCCATGGGTGTTAGGCATAAAGAGGCTGTCAATCCAGAAAGAGCACTGAAGCAGATGAAAAAGGTACTACAAGAAGCAACAGACTTTTAGAAAACTAGCATCACTTATAATTTAGTTAGCATATTTTCTGACAAACCTGCAGAGGGTATGTCTTGAATGCTGGCTCAAAGCGCCCCTTGCAGAACCTATGAAACCATATAGTGAGAACTGGAAGTGCTATCAGAAACGGTGTTGATGAAGCAGCACGCCTAGTGCTCAGCAATCCCATCAAAAGCAACTGAGAGAAAACCATTGCTGCAATAATACGTCCATGAACAGCAGGCCAGAAAGCAGCTGCACTTTCATACTCCTGGTTGTAAACGTTTATGATCTGCAATATGCAAACCGCCCTTCAATAAGTTCACAAACGCTTCCTCCAATCTAAGCAAACCAATACTCAGAAACCCAGCCTATGGCAGGTTGTTTCTTTTGGGTTTTGGGGGGGGGGGGGGATGTAGGGGCCTACCACAACAACTGAATCACAGAGATCGCTTTTTTCATCCCATAAAAAAAGGAATCCAAAATGCCTTATGGCCTAACCACAGTGACAAGTCCACAGTGCATGAATTCAAAGCATGCTAGCGGGCAAAATATCTTGAACACTCTCTCTTCAAAGAAGATCTAGAGACCAAGCTTTACAATGTCCTTGTGACTCAGGTTACTTAAGCTTAGGCACAATGATGACTTCAAAGTGCATAAATTCACAAGAAGCTAATGTTCAAAGCTTCTTAAAAACTCTCTAAAGATGACCTAGAAACCAAGCATACAATGTCCCTCAAGGTAGTTACAACCACAATACTGAAAGAAGTTCTCATTGCAATGTACCAACATAGCACATGTGGCTGCTGCCAACTCCAATTACGTAAATACATTATTCAGAAAAGTTACAATGATTTTTGTCCAAAGGAGGTAGGTTGACTTTATGGAAGAGTACTCTATGGAGTCTCCCCATTTATTTCATGTCCTTGGTCACTATCCCAGTTAGCATCGTCAATAGGTTCGAGAAAATTATGAGGGATTTTCTTTGGTCCAACAATGAAACTGGTAGTGGTTTCCATTGGGTTAATTGGAGAGAAGTTTGTTTGTCGACGCAAGAGGGTGGGCTAGGGGTAAGACCTCTTCAGCATATGAATGAAGCCCTTAATACTAAGTGGCGCTGGCATTTTGCTAAAGAGGAGAATGCTCTTTGGAGGAATGTCATCATCGCAAAATGTGGTGTCGACATTCTGGGTTGGTGGACCAAAAAGAGCCCCTTTGCTCATGGGGAGGGCTGTTAGAAGTCTATTTTAGCCGGTTTGGAACGTTTCAAATACTCGGTACATTTTAAAGTGAAGAATGGGTCTAGGATGATTTTTTGGCATATTGTTTTGGTGTGGAGATCAACCTCTCAAGATTCAATTTCCTAATCTTTTCAGGACAGCAATTCTAAAAGATGCTACCGTGCATGACATGGTCTCTTGGAATGGCGACCAAAGCCATTGAAGCATTACTTTTTCAAGAGTGAAAATGATTGGTACGAGGATACTGTCTACAATTTTTTGGCAACTCTTGCCAAGATGAATGTATTACCCAAAGGGCATTGATAGGACTGTTTAGCCACATATTCTAAAAGTTCCTTCACGATCAAGAATTTCTGTCAAAAGCTTTACGATGGTGGGAACATTCCCGATTTTCCTGTTTCTTCCTTTTGGAAGCCTAAAGCAATTATAAAAGTTTGCTTCTTGCTTAGGCAGCTATTAAAGGAAAGAGCCCATAGAGGATGTGCTTAAAAGAAGCCATTTCATTGGGCTTAGTAGGTGTTTCATGTGCCTTGAAGAGGAGGAAATGGAAGACCATCTCTTTATCCATGGTTGTTGGGCTTCGTCTCTTTGGCACTTATCTTTCTCCTTGATGGAAGTTAGTTGGTGCAACCCTCTTCAATCAAGCATGTGGTGGTGGCTTCGAGAAGAAGAACGAAGAATAGTTGGGTTTCTTATGTTTGGAAGATGATTCCTTTGGCCATTTGGTGTGGCACTTGGAAGGAAAGTAATTGTCGGACTTTTGAGGATAAAGCCTTATCCTATCAAAATTTCAAGCTCTACTTTTTGAGACTTTTGTATGGTTTGAGTCTTGCATTTAATGATGGGAAAAATTCGAATTTTTTGGATTTTGTAGATAATATCATGCATGAGAGCTGAAGAACTCAATGATTTTTGTAATTCGCCACTTTTGTACATGGGAAACACCCCCTTGATGTCTTTCTAATGCTTCTTTTGATTACTCATAAAACCAAAACAAAACAAAAAAAGAGTTACAATGACTTACCTGATGCCGATACACGACGTAAGAGAAACCGAAGAACACCAAAATGAACGGAAGTAGAATTGGAGTCACCACAGCATAAACAAGGCCCAACAGTATATACAATTGTATCTGAGGTTCTCCAGTGTTAAACCCAATGCTTCCTGCATCCATGGCCTCCTCCCTATCCTTCTCAGTCTTTACCAGAAAGAAGTTCTTCAAATGGTAGATGATCAAAGGTTTCAACCTCAAGATCTCACCAGCAACACCAGCCCATCCATCAACCATAATGTACGTTATGAAGAAAGTCGCCTTTATTGGAATTGCTACACCAATGGTCTCAAAGATCCTGCCAAATGGTAATACATAAGATACAGGCTAAGTAACAACTTTCTTATTTGTCTTTTTTTTTGGAGGGCGGGGGGGGGCCCCCCGGGGGGAGGGGATCACAGAGACGACACATGGAGAAGAAGCTCAAATACTCTATTTGTTGGTATCACACAAATAAGTGGGTCTGTTAAATGATAAAAATACCAATATTACTTTTGAGAGGCGTGTTTTCTGAGGAAAGTCTTTTGAGCAAAGGTAGTATAAGAATAGTTAACAGGAAAGCTTAAAAATATTATGTAACATTGAAAAAGGCAAACAACATGTTAATTCATAGGAGTAACACTTTTACGTTTGAAACCCCCACAGGGGGGTCAGTTGTTGAATTGTTGAACACAACATAGCTCCCCCAGGTTTTTTGACTGTCTAAAAGAGATATTTTGCAGCAGCGGACAGAGGGAGAACCAAACACATCAGATTGCAAGTAAGGAACTTAAAAAACAGAACTTCCTAAACATTGTTCCAATACACAATGAATAGCCCCAACATGTACAATGCTCAAATAATTATGATGCAGTATTGATTCCATAGCCGCAAGAACAAGGCAAAATTACCAGAACTGGATTCATTAATGAAGGTTCAAGGGGATGAGTCAATTGGCTAACTGGTTAGATCAGTCAGTGCACACACTCTAATGGGCTTTATGGCATAGAAAATGCAACATGAGGTATAATATGTACCTGCTATAAAGGTACTATTACAAATTAAAAACAAATATGTAATTACATTTCAATAATTTATCAATTATTTTGTCGAAAATTTCTGCCCCCCCCCCCCCCCAAAAAAATTTACTTACTCGAAAAAGATAGAATAGTGAACAAAGATAAATGACCAATTAATTGTCAAATATGAAAATTAGAATTTGTTATCCTTAAAAACAAGAAAACAATGAAAATTTATGTAATGCTGGACATGGTAAAGGGATGATCAAGAAAGAACAAGAACTCATAATCAGAAAAAGATATAAGCAAAGTACAAAACATCACAGAAGAAAGCAAATCAGTTCTGAATTAGACTTGAGGTGCTGCACTTGGTGTCAGAAGTCTGGTAACCTTGGGTCGAGAAACACCGTCTCAACCATGCAGTTTTCCCAGTTGAACCAGCTACTGACCACATCAACCATGGCCTTAGTCTATGACAGTTCCCAAACTGGATCATGCTTCCAGTTCAGTTCAGTTGTGATAAACTTGCCCCAGACAGGTCAAGAAATCAAGAAGGTTGCCATGAAAAATATTTAAGACCATACAGAACACACAGCATAATAAGTCACAACATACAGCAGCAGTAACTTCACTCACAGAGCGGGGGGGGGGGGAAGATTCTCAGAAAAACATACTTATTAGCTGGTTGATGAAGGAATGTATGTAGTTGTTCAAATGCGGATCCAGCAATTACACTTCCGAGGAAAACATTGATGAAATTGAAAATATAATATTTTCCAGCAGCTCTCCTTTCTAGAGATGATAAGGAGTTGAATCCTTCAAATTTGGACATCATCATTAATATTGATGGCAAGAATATCAGGAAAAGCTTCAAAACAAGTCCAGGCAGAAAACCTTGGAGAACTGACTTGATAAATTTCCTGCACAGTAAATGTTGGCTTAATCAGCAAACAGCAGACACAAGGGTTTTCACATGAACGATAACCAATAGGCAGAAAAATCAAGGAAAGCGCTGCACAATGAAAGATATAACAATATAGAAGTTGCATATCCAAGGATTTAGTAATTCTCATATGTTTCTTTCCTTTTACAGAAGTAACTCCATAAATCAAAAATTCGTTATACTTGACATACACAAAAAACCCAGACGTTTTTAATTGGTGTCCCTTAAATTATCATATTAACGATAAATAACCTAAATGATCTAGCAGACTTACATTTCCACAAGAGTCCTTAAAAATGGAGCGTATTTCTCAATTCCCTCAATGCTTGCCAGTGTTTGTACGAAGGCAATTGGGATCATGAAAAAGAAGGTGAGGAAAAAAAATGCAACGGTAATTATCAGCCTTCGGACGCTCAGATGAACATATGGAATCGCCAAGTTTGGCCAATATACATCACGCGGCTCTGGAGCCCATTCAGTCAACCAAATAGTAGGGTTTCTGGTTTGCTGAGTCTGTGCACAAACAGCAGCCCCCCATCGAGTTTTAAAAGAGACAAAAGCAGCTGGCATAACACACTTGGGATCCTGTTCAACCCTTTCACGTTCCTCAGCAATCTGCCATGACAAAGTCAAGTGGAAATATGTAAAATTCCCTGACACAATGTTTCACAACCAAACAGCAGTAGTCATATGGCTCATTTACTTCAGTTAACATTAACTGTAAATCCTTCCTGCTGCATTATCACATCAACAAAGTACCAAAAAGAAACTATATCAGAATCTTATCAAAAAGGTTTGAATAGTAAAGCTATTAGCACACAATGTGGGATTCTTGAGCCTGAAATCTACACTTTAATGAACTTTCGCAACTTACTATGTCGCTAGACACCTCCCTTGGAGGTCACCCCCGGCCGGGGGGGGGGGGTATCTTCATGTGACTATCTCACAGCTGGCTGTCATTTAAAGGTTATACCGACAATCTTCTCAAATATAAAAGAGTTCCCTCCCTAGACATAGATGCAAGTGGAGGGAAGAACAAAAGCAACTCTATCCTTGTGTGCCGCTTCTTTCTATTTTTGCTTACTCTATCTCAACTATCCTAATTTATTTATTGGTGGAAATTTGTTCAAACGTTGACAGTGTAAAACCCCAGTTCGGTACCAAAGCAAACATCAATGATTTGATCGTTGTTAATTGGTGAGGGAGATTTGACCCCAAACAACATCACCACACTGAGGGGGAAGGGGTCCCCTGAAGAAAGCAAGCAAAGATTCCGAGAGACCCACAAAAAATTTTGTGGAAGAAATTTTTGACCCAAAAATATAATTGTTTCTTTATGTTCAGAAAAAGCGAAGAATTCAAACACTATGGGACGAAGATCTGCACAAGACATCTGCAGAAATATCCTTGCATGTGACTTTAGCTTTTTGATCATCTCGCCTCCCTATATCAGTTTCATCGTCCCAGCAGAGGTCAGCGGCAATTGCTGGTTATCATTTAGTTTGAGACAAAGCAATTACAGGCCATCTTTTAACGCAAAGGTCTATCACCAACAATAGACAGTCAAACGCTAACTGAACAACCAACCATAAACAAACTTAGGTGGCCATGGTGGCCTTCATTTGTATTTGATGCAGAGGACAAGAAATCGGACGAAGACACGCAATCACACTAATGTTATTCCGAACTCGATAATTTACTCTGGTTCTGTTCATCTAGAAAAAATTTCAGCACTTTATTTTCACCCTCTACCAAACAATCCTTAGCGGACCTAAGTTCCAAGTCAAATCATTCTTAGTGAAGATGGAGAAACGAAGATATTTCTTCCAAAATATCCCAAGAACTAAAAAAAAAAAACAAAAATATGACCATTTCAACATTTCTTTGAGCACCAAGTTCAAGTCTTGGACAATTATCATAGTTTATTTCCAGATGAAGGTGGAACTCTGAGTCGTGAAATTATTTCTTGTAGCAAGTTTAGTTTATTAGTAAGTATAGATTCTGGAAAGAAACCAATCAGAAAGGCAAAAGTAGTACATACCTCTTTCGTTAGTCTCTCAACTTCCTCAGTATAATAATCTATAGAATCAACTTTTTGTCCCCATAAGCCAAGAAATCCAGTCTGCAATATCAAGAAGAAAATGATGTTAGCTGTATAATTCATTACCCCCTGCTCCCTTCTGCTCTTCATAGAACTGATACATGTCTCTGTCTTGAAGAACTTTGGTACCATGTAGTATGGAAATTACCTTAGTCATGGACCTTTTTTCGGGGTTTCTAGAATATTTTATTTGATAGTAATCAAGCCAGTTTTGCTTCTTTTTCTTCTCGGCGACCAACTTTGCCAGCTTATTGGCATTGTAGACGACCTGAAATTGCATGAATGCGCTCAGACATAATTTCTACAGTAGCCACAGTGAAGAACAGCTTCTCAAAGAACAATCAGCCAATTAAACCACAGATAGTAGCTATAAGACCAAACCCCAAATATACCATTTCAGCCAAAAGAACTACTGTGTAGACAAAATAGACATATCTATGCAAGCCAGTAGCCACAGAGCAAGAGGTTGCAAATAGCATTTTCAGTAACTATCTCCCAGCACTTGGAAGCATCTCCTCAACATTGCAAGAACATGCACCAACACAATCGTAGACTCAATTAAGTAAGGTCACAATCCATCCAGCAAATGGTTTTGGTAAATAATAATTAAAAAAAATACAATAATAGTGGTGTCACGGAACCAAGTAAACCAGACCTGATGAGTAAGATAGTGATCTGGATGATTAACCAGGAAAAAGTGCTCGACAAGCTCGCTAACTGATTCATCAGGATCTGGGGGAACATTTCGTACAAGGACCTGAAATATAAGGCAATTGCGATATCAACAGCAGAACAGATGTCTAGTGGCAATCAATGGATAGAAATAGAATGCACACAGTTGACCAAAGGGAAGGCTCATTTTACAGAACTGTAAATATCAATTAGGCTCAATTTATAAAACGAAAAAAAAAATCAATGCATTAGGCAAGAATGAACATATGTGAATCATTTACTCCTCTACAGTCCTCTTAACACCTAAAGGAGCCTAGTACTACTGTATTAGTTAAATGAAAGCTACAAGTTAAATTATTCCTAAAATATTTTTAACAGTAGTTACACTACACTGCTGAGAAATTGATTAGGTGATATCCCAACAGTTGTAATTCTTATCCTTTGCAGCTGCACAAATGGCATGACTCATGCGGCAAATGATAATCTTACCGTGAATTGATCTGGGCGCCGTCTTTCTGATGCAATAAATTGCAGCCGCATTGATGTGACCTTTGCATATTCCTTGTACAGCACCAAGCACGCCCAAAAAGTAAAAGCATACTCCATGACTATGTGAGCCCAAAACCTGCAATGTTACAACATCATAGTTGGAAAGAAAGATGCTTGAAGAAATAAAGTATAATGAGAAGAAGAATGTATAAAAGAAATGTAAAAATGAAAAAATGAAGGACACATGAACACCTCTGGCCCATAATAATAGTAAAAGGTTTATTTACTGATGACAACTGATAAGAAAGGCATAATATGCTACAAGTAGAAAGGTTAGCAAATGTTCAAAAATAAGAAAAACTTAGCTCTTCATTTCACTATTTTAAAACCGAACTGCACGGTATTTTCATCATTTTACCCCCCAACACAACCAAAAAAAAACCAAAAAGGTCATTGTACCCAGAAATTAACATCAGAAATACAGGTCCCACAAATTATCTGACCAAATCTCAATGGCTCATATGTAATTCTTTTAGTATTGTTAGCAAATATTTGGCAAAAGCAGTAGCCTGTTGACCTTGGGTGGTGATTACAAATGGAACAAAGAACAATTATCGTAACTGAAATTCTTAAGTACTGCACGATGAGAGGCACTTCAGTCCAGGCCTCTGACTTGGTTTGCACAAGTTCTAGATTTTTAGTCTATGATTCACTAGCTAGCTAGACCATAATATGTTAGTGGTCCAAGCAAACCTGCTGTGCCAATTGCTCAAGTTTTCCATGTGCTTTTCTTCTAATTTTCCTCTCCCTTATTTACACCTTTCCCCCCTTGGATTATATTTAATCAAATCTAGGCCCATGAAAATGGAAATATGTTAAAAGGCATTCTTCTCGGGTTTATAAAAGATTGTTCAAACACAAGTGAACAAAAATCCAATAAGAATGTGGAATGTTATGAATGACAACATGCAGCTTGCATAGATTCAGATACAACTGTTTGCTTGCCCTTCACAAATGAAAATATATCAAGTATGATGAGATCACAATTGACATTAGATAATGTGATAACACAACAGAAAAACAGCGTTAAAGAGAAATCCACACCTTGGTGAGTGAAGTGGTATGTTTGAAATTGACAGCTTGTCAATGTCGCTGAAATATGCTTCGGATTGCGTTAATGCCTTGCTTGTAAAATTAACTGGTGCTAGTATACACAGCGAAAGCACCGCCACAGGTACAAACATTTTAAGTCTGCCAAAAGTTAGCAGCATTAGTTCAAAATAGTGATGGAGCATGAGTCCAAAACAGAATGTCCATGTGCCTCAGTCTGACATGGGGCGGCTAAAACTAGAATCATCCCAGCATAAGAACAACACCCAGAACAATAAGCAAAGAGGACAGGCTCTACCTGATTATCCTACGGAAAATGACCCAAACCAAACCTGGCCAGGATCCTAGATAAGGCAAATAGATTTGAATCCAATCCAGAGTGACCTGCTTAACACCTAAGTTGACATCAAAACTGACCGAACATGCTAGTATTTTAAAGATGAATTTATTCGACCAAGGATAGCATATCCAAATTTGACCGAAACCTGAAATTTAGACACCACAAATACAAATTACCCCTTGTCTACTCGGCCTCGCTCAATTCTTGGATCTTAATCCAGTTACAAGTACAAATTGTTCAATGGATGAAATTATTCTAAAACAAACTGGCGCCTAACCCAAAGAGCAACTGTGAAACCTTGCCCAGCCAAGCAGCATCAAGTCATCAACAGTAGCATACGGAAGCCCTCTGCCCTTCAAGCCCCTTTCTCACCTCCTCCCCCTGCCCCTAAACATTCCAAACTTCATCTTCAACCTCTAGGACCTCATCGTCATCATGTTCTTCCTTCTCCACTTCCATCAAAATAATCATCACCTTTGCATCTGGCTCTCCCCAAACCCCGTGCAAGCAGAACCCACACTACAAGTTGTTGTTGTTGTTGTTGGTTGATCTCCTTCTTCCTAGTCCCTACCCTCTCCAATTTTTATTCAGTATTGTCATATGGAACTAGCTCATTTTTTTTTGAATTTAGATTGAGATAGATCAATCTCTTTTGCATGCATAGTGAAACCTGAGTTTGAGGTTGATGGTTTATTTTAGAAATTTGCTTGCTATTTGTGAAATACTTGTCCGCTGTAATCCTAATCACTGAAGACTTTTGTACTTCTACAAGGCACTAAAGGCTAATAATCATGACAAAGCCAATTCCAAATAGTGATCACTCAAATAGTCTCTAATGAGGGTAAATAGTCTTTTTCATACCCTCATCAGAGCTTCAGCTGGAACTTGTACTTAATTAAAAAATAGTCACAGCCTCAGGATAATGAAAAATTATTAAGCTAAAAAAGGGGTGCGGTCTTAAAACCCATGCAACATACCTCCTACTACTTAAAAGTTAATTGGTTAATAGTCTAAAGCTTATTATTTGATCGAGAACAAGATTTTCAAAAGCCCATGTTGCCACTATTCATACAACCTCTAATAAGAATTGTTTACCCTCTGATAAAAGCAGAGAACAAAATAAAGAGAACAGCACAGTCAAGGAGAGGCATTGAGGGGAAAAAGGAAAAGGGAAAAAAAAGAACAATGGCACGTACCCTACCAAGTAAATCCGCAGATAAACTGCTGAGTCCAATCCTGCATGCTCAATTAGCTCAGCTTCAGGCATTCTAATGGCATCTGGCATCCAATTTAGGAATTTCAAATATGACTTGAAGTCCAAGTTGACAAACTTGCTTACAAAAGCACCCATGTGCATAGGACTGCTTCTTAGGCCCCTGAGGTACCATTTTGGAAAGTAAACTCTGTCGTTGAAAGGTTGGATCCTCAGTATGGCAAATGCCAACAAGAAGACAAATGCACTCAAAAGATTGAAAGCAGCGGAAACCCCTATATCTCTCAATGTAGCCATCCTTCAGGAATTTCGTCTCCTCCTAGCAATCTTTAGTGCGTGAAAGAAGAAATGTATGCCCACAACAATTCAATCTACATTAGCAAAATTCAAACACTAGCATTAGATATATCAAAGTAGATTTTACGAAGAGCAACAATTTTCAAAGGATTCCAGAGGATGTCTTCTGAGAGAAAGTTGATCTACAAGAAGACTTTTGAAACAGAGAAATAAAGTTTTAAGACCATGGACTTTGTCTGTGAAGCTTCAAGAGCACCCACGGCTTGATTAGTCACTTTGCCTACTAAAGACCCATAAATTTTGAGGTACAGACGATCCTAATTGGTTTTGAACTATTTTGGGGGGGGGGGGGGTTCGTATGCAAAACTCATAAGGATTGAGTCTAGAGCTACTTCGCACATAGCAAGGACATTAAAAGAGGGCCAACAACAACAACAACAAAAGCGTAGGGGTCAATTTGGACCCATTTTGTAAATAATTACAGAACGAAATCAAAACAAAATATTCTTCTGGCAGAAATAAATCGGTGTTTATATCTGGTGACATAGGTAGTTCAATCTGGGACCAAAAAACAACAAATCACAAAGAAACTGAAAGTATGACAAGAGATCAGCCTATCCATCTCACACAGTGAAGCCCACTTGCATCATATTATCAATCAGATGCACAAAATTTTCATTGAAACATACAGGAAATCCTCTTCCTAGCATCAGAGTCGTAATTGAACAAAACTATTTTACACTGAATCATGCACCCCCCCCCCCCCCCTGAAAAAAGACAAGACAAGAAATGCAATTCATCAATAAGTTTACCAAATACAGTACACCGCATAAATCTTCCCAAAAATGGACAGATATGAAGGAGAGAGACAGGATCCCTTAAACTGTAACAGGAAGCAAAACCCCCAGATTTTGTTCAATTTTCTCCATCAACATGAACTACCAACTTTAAGAGCTCCAATTTCACAACATATACAACACATTCTCTGGGTAAATGACCAATTCGCTGCTAAATGCCAATTCAAAAAAACTTGAAATTCCAGCCGAGTAGTCACAGATTAGTAAAAAATACAACTAAATCAGCAACAACCCGAGGAAGGAAAAAGGGCAAAGGAGCTTACCAGTTAGCGAATTTCTTGAGGATTCCAGAACCCAAAACCGCTGAATATACAAAACTTGTCTCAGACACATAAATGTAAGAGAGAGAAAGAAAAAAGGACAGCGCCAGCGGGTTGGTTTGCTTTGCTAACAAAGGCGGTGTTTGGATAGCGTCAAGTGGGCAATCAAAGCAAGGAAAAATATTCCCCCACTTCCTCCTCTGCCCAAGCAAACCCCATGCCTGCTTCTTCGGGGAATTTAATGGCAGCCAAACAAAAATCTCAACTTTTTTCTACCCAAGTAGAGAGGGAAAGTAAGAGGTGGGTGATAACTGATAACGGAAGAAGAGGATCGGCCCCGGGTTTTGATTGATTGTTATGGAAATCCCAAGTGGGTGGAAATTTAAAGTCCTAAATTTCAGTTTAAAACTTTGAGATTACGGTTTCAACAACGAAATAAAAATAAAATCTTTTTTTCTTTTGGGTAGGGGAGGGCCTATCACATCGCCTTTCTTAACTGGCACTGCCTAAATCTAACCTAATTTAATGCAATTAACTGGATTTATGGGGAGAGAGAGTATACAGCATGTACGAATCCTCCTCAAAGGACAAAAGAGTTAGTACTGAAAAATTCAACTTGTGTTGCCACTGCTTATGCATGTAAAGTATGCCAAAAAAGAGATTGAGTAGTTTGACTTAAAAGATAGAATCTTTTTTTCCCATTTGGTTTTCTCGGTACAATTTTTGATATTTTGTTTTTTCGTATTTGTTGCAACAATTATTAGTCTATATTATTCAAAAGTTAATTCAAATTTTGATCTTAAACTAAGTAAAATTTATGCTTATATGAGAATTTATTGATTTTTGCGTATATTTACTAATTTATTAAAAAATAAATAATAAAATAAAATATTTTGATTTAAATTTGCTTGTGGCAACTTCTATAATTTATTTTGAATCTCTTAGACCGTTTTTTAAATGAAGATATTTTGAAAGTACATGTCGTCTTGTTATGATGCTGGTATCATATTTGTTGTCCTTACTGTGAGCATTACAATTTTTTTCTTCTTCTTATGCTTCCCCATATTCAAGCAAATGACCTTATGTATGATACAAACTTGAAGAAAATATTGATTACATGTGTGATCCTCATTTTATAGCTATAGAATTGTGTTTAGATTATGAAGACCCTTGCACATGATTGTGTTTATTATTAGTATTATCTTCATTTTGTAGATGGGGAAGTGTATAAACTAAATATAAGTAAATGACTCTTTAGGGCCTATTTCAACTAAAAATTTAACTTATAAAATATTTTATAATATATTGTAATGCATCTATTTACACAAATTTTTATTAGGTTTGAAGCACAAATATCATACATATTCTTCATTATCTTGTATAATAATTCAATATGATGATTATTGATATTGGAACTTGAAATATTTCACTTTCCCATATTTAAATACTATCTCAATTAAAATGTTAAATTAGTAATTGAAAAATGAGAAAAAACTTCACAATATACATATTCTAAACGTTTTTTAAGAAGGATCCAACAATGACTTAAATTAAAATGAAATTTCCGACCAACCAAACTATATATGGGTGGGTTTCATGCCTAGATCCCATCTCCATGACTTCTAATATTTCTGTTATATATGACCCGTCCTTAAAAAAAAGGGATGTATTATATGTAGATAGAATTGGAGTCTTTTAGCCTCGGTATGAACAAATTTAATAAAACTCTCCTCTTTTGCACCAAAAAAAAAATTCCCAAGATCCCATCATACAATGGCGCTTAGAAACGGTTTAACAAACAAATTAATGAATTAAACAGCTATGTTTTAAAATTAAAAAAAAAACAAAAAAGAAGAAGAAGAAGAAAAGAAAAACAACTGACGTTGATTGTCGGCAAGTACCAACGGCTACAATTTTCAATTTAAACTTCTTTTTTAATCTGGTAGTTTACGGGTGCTTCATGGGAAAGCATGGCGTGTGATTGGGACGAGCATAACTGATTGGAGGATAGAGAGCGTGAGTCTCACGGAGGCAGATACCGTTAGTAAATGAAAAGGTGCTAACAATAGTAACATGTGGAAGCGCGTGTCTGTAATGTGTTAGGATGTTTTAATGGCCCACCGCCTACGACACGTGGGGACCTGTCTTGTTTTCAGTGAGTTTTGTCACATGTTTGCAAAATAAATATTGCCAAATTCAAGAAAATTATTAATTACAGCACCGAAAAAAATTAAATAAGAAACCTGTTAACATAAAAATATAGAAACAACTAGTCATGGTCCCCATGGAGCCTAAGGTGAGATGTTTGATCCAAAGAAATCAGTGATATACCAATCAAAATATCGACTTCTTTCATGAAAATTATATCGTATTATATTGTTGATGAATTGAATTTTATATTATTTCAGTTTAAAATAACAAGAAATCGAGAATTGATTTCCCCCCTCTTCATTATTCAATATAAATCATAACACTATAAAGATATAGACGGTGAGTAGAATGAAATTTTAGACAATATATAAAAATTGTGAAAGTAATATGATTGATTTATTAGTTTATCTAATAATCAGTAGGAGCTTATTTAGAAGATAACTTGGTGAAAATAAGGTTTTTTTTCATATAAAAATACTTGGTGTTTTTATGGTGTTTTTAATTGGTAATATAGCTAAAAATTCTATATTAGTAGGTGAACATAAATGGCTTTGATAGAGGCATAGAGCTGTCCTACATGTGAGGAAGACAACAAGACAGTGACTAAAGGGATGCCTTCTTAAGTGGCGTAGTCAATTTTCACAATAATTTAGCAGATTTTTTCCCCTTTCAACCATTTTCATCAGCACAGTACTATTGAACATTAACGAATGATGATATATGTAAAGTTTATAATAACCATGCTTTTGACTTTTCTGGCTAAAAAAAATATGCCTTTTCCGTGAACGTAGTCGTTTTGGGATGTAAACTGCTATTTTTTATTTTTTTTTATCTCGGGATAAATGGGATCCAATACTGATGTTAGGCGCTTCCTTTCATAAGAGTGCGACCAATTATACCATCAACTAAAATTTGACTGAGATCTAGTGAAATACATACATTGAAAACAAATGGCGACATAATGGAGTGACCAAATTTGGATAATCAATCTGTTGCCATGTTGGTTTCTCTGTACACATGATTTGCAATGTCTTGAATACCTTGACTTCTCCATTTATGAATATCTTGAATAATGTTGTGAATCTGCCATAGAACCATAATCTTGTCTTGTAAAAGCTTGAATAACAATTTTATTATCTCCCTCCACAAGTATTTTATCAAAACCCTCTTGAATTGCTAAACTGTACCATCATGCATAGCTCTTGCATCTACCACCAGAATTGCTAAACTGTACCATCAAAGGACACCGCTCTAACCTTAATCAACCATCTAGTCAATCCTGAACCACGAAACCCTCTGCAGATGATTAATTAGAGAGTGATCCATTGAAATTAAGCTCGACAGACCTCTAGGGAGGGGAGTGCCACCTCATAAGACGGAATGAAGTAGAGAGGGGAGAAGAGTCCCTCCCCCCAAGACGAACATCAACCGATATACAAACTCGAATTTTCCATTTAGCATTAGCTTTTTTTGCACGTAATAAGCATGCAATGGGGTTGAGCATCTCATTGTTGAACAACACTACATTTCTGGATTTCCAGATGATCCACAGTAAGAATGAAAGTCTTTGTAAAAACTTATGGTTGGGAGCCAAATGGGTCCTCCACTCCTCCCTAGGGTGTGGAAAAGGTCCCGACAACCTATAGGTGAGGCATATGTTGGGAGCCAGTGATGTTTGTCAGCAGTTTCCCAAACCTTATTGACTATATGACAATTCTTAAAAAGATGATCTATGGATTCAATATCTCCCAGGCAAATTGGGCAGACGGTGTCAATGATAAGTCCTCTCTTGAGGAGGGCTCCTCTTAAAGGAAGGGCTCTATGGCATAATTGCCATAAGAAGATTTTTACTTTGGACATTATGTCAATTTTCCATATCCAATTGAAGGACCATCTGGGTGTGTTATGAAATTTCTCTCTGTTGGCAGCCCAGGTGGTTGACTTTGTGGAGAAAATGAGAAATCTCTCGAACTATTTAGTCCCCAACATGTAAACCGCTCATGTAAATCATACGCGTAGTGTCATCTTGAAAGTTCATGCAGAACTAGTTTTACTTTGAAGAGTTTATCCTTTTGAGTGGAATTTTTGAAATGGGATGTTAGACCTAGTTACAAGGAGTGGGGTAGGGTTGAATAGAGTGACACAGAGTGAGATATTTTTGAGTTTTTAGCTGTCAACTAAAACTTTTGGTTGTATTGGTTCATGACAACGGTATCAGAGTATTTTTAAATGACAGGTGTTAGGATGAATCTCAGCAGTATCCATATTGAAATATTGCGTAAGGTAAAGAGGGGTTTTTACTGCATCTGCATTTCAAACTTAGTAGACATCTGTGTGAAATGGGCATATTACAATATAAAACCTATTCTTGGAGTTTCAACTTTTAGTTAAGGTGGTTTCTGAATGTGAAAAAATTGAAGAGAGCTGAAAGAATTTTTTTAAAATGCCACTAATTAATGCAAACCTTCAAGGCATATGTATACTACTCTTTTTTTTTGTTTAAAAAAAAAGATTACCACATTAATCAATCGGTTAATAAAATACCCTTTTTGGCCGGGATAATTAAATAAATTTAAAAATATATTATTAAGGGCTCATGGAAGAAATCAAGAAAACAAATGTACATGTTGAGATGAATTTACGATTCATGCCATTTGTGGCTGCGCCCTAAGCTCACTAATTGTCAAAATTTGTAAAGAAGAACTTCAAAATAATAAACGATATCTTGCAAACATTTAAATAAAGTGGGTAATAGGATGCGTTAGATTAGAAATTGTGATTAATGACTGACTATGAAGTTAAAAAAAAAAAAGAAAATTCTTTCATATAGATGATTAAATCTTGCACACAACACAGTTGCACACATAATTTGCATGGGAAAACTTTGCTAAGATTTTTCGTGCATGTAATTATATGACAGTTGGTTACATAGTTTTTGTGTGAATATGTAGAGATTCAATGAATCCAAATATATACGATCTACTATAGTTTTACAATTATTTTAAACGTTCTTTTATTTGATAGGGAAAAAAAAAATTGAAAATTAGACCTAAGGTTCCCAAATGGATTTCAAACCAACATATTTTATCTTTTTTTTTTGGTCTTGCTTTAGTCAGTAGTCACTGAACTATTTAGAAGCATAATTTAAGTAAAATACAAAATATCAAGGCAAATACTCAGTATACTTGAAGCATCTCACAAGATGTAGATCTCGATGCTCGAGTGTTGTCCAAGAAAATTTTACTCCAATAATTTGATCCAAGCCAAAAAATTAGACTCTCCACCATAATTGTTAAAAGTTCCAACTTTCATCATTGAATATTACTGCATTTCTAATCTTCCTGAAAAACCATAAAAATGTTAAAACAAATACAATCCTCCACGCCTTAAATTCACAGACGACACCACTGAAAAATCATTAGTCCATTTTAACTGCATACCTTATCATTATCAATTGTCTTACCATTAATTAGTCAACATGAGACAATTTCATAAGTCCTTTTAGGAAGCGATTGATGCTGCCAACCCCCATCACTCACCAAGGTGCCTAAAATCTGTCGGCGTTGGGAGTATTATCAAGTGAGGACTAAACAAATGATATAGAATGCAACAATCAGTGCAAGCCACGTAACCATGCCCCTTACCACAAGTTTGTTCATTATTTTAATTCATTTGTCTTTATCTTGCATTATTTTACATTTTTCCTACGTCCCCTGGACTATTCATCCATTTTCTTCATCCTTCATTTCCTGATTGAATCATTGAATGGATAGATATTAATTATTCACGAGGACTCCTGACAAAAAAAACCGAAAAAAAAAACCCATTGAAAATTCAGCAACTGACGGTAATTGGTGAATATTGAATATCATTAATACTTCTCCACTCAGTGATATTCATAAATGAACACTAGTAAATGATGGCTCTCAGAGAATGTATGCAGTATCAGTGATCTTCCTACTAACAGACACACAAGAAAAGTGATGTGTAAATTAACATGGAAAACTCAAGACCTACAATTTTCTGCACTGTGACACCTTAGGACACAGGGCCATTAGATATTTTCTTCCAAGTGAATGCAAGATATTTTTAGATGGAAAAGAGAACAAGATCATACATCAATATCCAAGTCAATTTCAAATTAAGTTTTAGCATTGGATGTAGCCAAAGCAAATCCACGTGTTGATCAATCCTGAGGAATTTCCCTGACTTTCTGGAATGGATTCTGCGGCCATCTTCGCACTTTCTGCTCCCACCTTTCTCACACCAAAACCCGGCAAGACCAAGATCAAGACCCTCCCTGTCAGTCCGTGGAAGCACAGGATATCTCAGCCCTCTCATTTGCACTGTCACAAGATGTTTGTACCTGGTACCCTCCCCCCTCCTCTTACACATACATTAAGACATGCTTGCTGCAGCATCTTTTACACAAATCCAATGCAGGATTGTCATAATGGTTAAACACATCATAGAGTTTGAGTTTGATTGGGTACTTTTAGGTTTGATTATGTTTGGATCGATGTAATTTGATTAGGTTAATCTCAGGTCGGTTATGTTTGGATTGATGTAATTTTGAATTGCGTCTGGTCCTATCTGGCTTAATTAATGATTCTGTTGACACAATTTTGGGTTGGGTTATCCTGGGTTTGGGTTGAGGTTCAGGTCTACTGTCAATTAGTCCAACAGATCTGTCTTGAAAATATGAGCATCCATGAGCAGGAAAATTTTCAATCAGGCCAATTCGTGTCTGAGGTAAAATTCAGTGCCCTATTTGCTCTAGTAGGTCAATTTTCGTTCAGTAAAAATCAAGTTCTCTTTCCCGCAAGAGCAGGATTACCTCAACTTTACATGTCTCTATTCATGCAGGATTTGGAGAAGCACCTCCAGAAGCAAAGGCAGCCAACAACCTCCACAATTTCTTTACTTACATTGCTGTCAAAATAGTTGCTGCCCAACTGGAGGTAAGTCCCCCCAATCTCTGCTAGTGAGACTTGTTCCTCTCAGCTGAAATTTCTTTCTACTCCTAGCTGTAAACACTACATCAACAAAGATTCAAGAGAGATAATGAGAAATCTGTTCTGAGACAAAGGCACATATGAGATGAAGAAACAAATTGTAAGACAGTTTTCTCAGTCTAATAATTTTCCCTGCCAAAGCAGAGCTACAACCCTGAGGCCCACAAGGACTTACTTGATGGAATTCTTGGCTAGACACTCTCTCAACAATGGGGACGAGTTCTGTGCAAGTTTAATGAGAGAATCCTCCAAACACAAAAGCTTAGGTAGGCTTATTTAGCATACAGGGTAATTCTCACTATTGTAAGCTACTCTGAAAAGTAGAAAACTATGTTATCGGACTCCTCACTACATGGGTTATGGGTACATGCCCAGATAATGTACTCATCCATTCTTTTGAATTTGAGTGATTTTAGCAAACAATGAAGTCTTAATTATCCGTTCTCATGCTGCTGGAGTGTCAGGTATCTGACATGGATACATAAGGTGAAATGAAGAGTCCGACTAACATAGCCAGGAAAACATGGATTTTACTTAAATGAATTTCAAACTTCAACCTAACAAGAGTTTACATGCATGGCATGCTCATGGTAATCCCTAACCTGTGGAACAGCCCTGCGAATTCTTGAGGTCAGTTGATAACACATTTCCATAAAGTTTTCTGTCTCCACAAAATCGTTTCTCACTCATTGCAAATCCAGGTTCGATCTGCCTATTGCAGAGCTGATTTTGAGTGGGACAATCTAAAGCGGTTGGCAGTGAAGGTAAGGGAGAAAAAACTATTATTAATTCTATTGCTGGGTGTTGAACGCCAGAGTCACACTATTATATGTCTGTAACATGTCGACGGTGATGCAGAGGGTCAATGAATCGAACACGAAGCTCATGAGGGATTATGTCCTAGAAACTAGCCATGTTGAATGAGAGAAGTGAACAACAGATCCAGAGATCTCAAGAGCAAGAACTTGATATAATAAAACTCTGCGGTAAGATCGGGGCCATGTAGCAAGCATTGAAAGACTATAGAAGCATGGCATGTACACCTATATTTGTACAGTTCGCCAACAAAGTTGAAGCATCGACCATCAACTTAGTTATATGTCATGTTTGCTAGAAAAGAACAGGATTGCAGTAAGTTACTGTAAGTTACTTCAATAAGTGTAGGAGAGAAAGGGCAAAAAAAACTCAAAATTGTAATCAATAAAGGCTTAGACCCCTCTGCTAGAAATGTGGGGTATAATGTTTCCAATCTTTATTCTCTGTGCTCAGTGAGAGTTCCGAAGAGTTTTCCTTTTTTTAAGGCGGGATGCTTTCTAAAGAATGCCAAACCTTTCCTGTGTGACAAGAATGAAAAAAGTGTCCGCTAAGGATCTCGCCAAAGTGGAATTGAGGTGAAGTTACATGGCACATGCATAGAGCCTTACCTCGTTGAGTAGAGGCTGTTTGCAAAAAGCATCACTATGTAACCATTGGTTGTTAGTGTGTTACTCAGTTTCCCAAAAAATAATCAAGACCAAGCTAACCAGTTTCCAAGAAAAAAAAAATTAAAACCAAGCCTCAAAGTACATACCAATAGACGATAGACTAGAAACGAGTTCCTTCATTTGCAACTTCCAACATGGTCAATACACCAAATAAAAGGACTTAGCTCATTGTTGACACACTTTTTCTGAATGTTCAAACCTATTTAGGCACAGAAGAACATGGCATGCCTGACGTCTCCACTTCAGCAAGCTTACATTGAGACTTGACCTGCCAGGTGAGTCAGAAGAAACAAACTAAAAAAGGAAACAAAAATTCTAAATTCTAATGTCAATCTCTAACCTTTATGAATCAAATTCAATGTCTTTTCTGATGGCGTTGCACCTTCAGGAAGCTTTGTTACAGAGGTCATATATCTGATACATGGTATCAAGCCAGAAAATGGGAGAGAAAAACAACAGAAGAATCACTGAAATTGAACTAGTAGGACAGATTAGATATGCACAATCTCTCACATGAAACCGCCAGCAGTGATATATACCATACCTTGATCCCAATTCTGGATTGCAGGAGGCTATATGTACATTGCGCTTACAGCTATTAAAACAAGCACCACTCTAAACACAAATCAAAGTGAAACTATTTGTTAGTTTGAAACTAAAAGAGCCATTTATCTCGAACGTGTCTATAAAAGACCAAATCAATCAAGCATGTCAATGTCCTAAATGCTTTATCTTTGCACCCGGACTTGGTGAGCATTCCGATTGCAATTTAAATTATTGTCAATCTTAATGTAGCTCGATGGCAAGAAATAAAGTTAACAAGCATCAAAATGAACAAGGTGCAAAAGACCCAATACAAAGGCAAAACGATCCAGCAAATGTGCACTTTTGATGATACTAAGTGCAAACTTAATGAGTAAGATATTTCAGGACATCACATAACAGAAGGTATCCAAAATTACAAAAGCATGACATATGAATTAAATTGCAAATTCATCATGAGAAAAATATCAATTGCACAGAGTAACCAATGCGCTCAAGACTTCAATCTAGTCCATAAAATCTAAAAACAAAGAATTTGTCACCAGAATTCAATGCAGGAACTGTTTGTAACTTGATTCAAAAACCAACATCGGCAGCATACAAAAAAGAAGCTATTAAACTAAAATATTCTTGTCAAACCTTTGTTTCTTTTTGCTCCTGTCTTGTTTCATTTGATTCTCCTCTTCTTTATGGTGTCTCTTTTCATTCTTAGTTTCTTTGCCCCGCAGCAAAAGGGAATGCGCAAGAGGAGCGAGGCTGTCCCCACAAACTGTTACCTGAGAAAAATGCACTATGGGTACTTCAATCTCCGTCAGTGTCTTCTCTGCAGTGTTCCAAAGAACTAAACCTTGAGCGAATCCCCTTGAAAATAGAACCTCGCATCGTTTTTTAGTATTTGCCAAAGGCATTGCCTTTACAAATGGTAAGCTAAATAATTTTGTCCACGTTTCCTTGACTCCATATTCCTTCATGACCCATACATGAGAAGTATAAGAAGAAGGTATGATTGAGAAAATTACACATAGGCATCCATCAAAAATCCCTAAATCAACCCACCATAAATCATCTCCATGACCACAATTAGGCAGTGAGAACCCACTCCATTCCTCATAGTGAAGATCAAAAGTCAGCAGTAATCTTCTGCAAGCTGAGGTCCAGTGCAACCGGCCGTTGAATAGAAAACCATTAGCTTCGTCTATACTAGGAAATTTTCCAAGACATCTAGGCCCTCCCCATAAGCCAGTTCCCAAGCTATAAACCACAAAGCCCCACCCTGCAATGGCAACGATCTTATAATCATCACTTCGAGAATCATAACCAAATCCATACCACTGAGTGGACCTACGTCCAAAATATGGCACAAATTTGAACATACGAGTTGATGGATTGATCAAAGCTAAGCAAAAGGAATTGCGAATGCAGATCAAGCCATTGCATGAACCTACAACTTCAAAAAAACCATCTCCAAGGAAGGGTGGAGGTAAATAGAGTTTGGTAGCCAAGCTATCTTGAGAGAATTGATGGCGGCCAGGGATGCGGCAAATCCAAAGGCACTGTGCTAGCTCTAAATCAGATTTTCCAGAATGTTTAGGCGTAAATATGAGGAACGAGTTAGAATTAGTCCCCAAGGACCGATTGTGATAGGATTTGATGAAATCCGAGCTCCCAATCAAATCATACCAGGATTTGCAGACACACTTGAAGCGAATGAGAGATTTTACAGGAAGTCCTTGGAGTATGTCCAAGATTATATCAAAAGGAAGTAAATTGGCCATTAAGCAACACAACACAACGACACACCAGTTCAACCTCTAGGGTTTGGAGGATCACAACAGGTTTTGCTCAATTGAGGGTTGAATTGAAACTCAACAGGATATCAAAATCACAATATACCCCCCAAATCCTAACTTGGCCTATGTACGCATAATTTCGCGCTAGAATTGAAACAAAATTAACAAATCAAAACAGGAAAAAAAGAGAAAAGTGACAATAATTGCTTAGGTCTGAAGACTCACCGATTGTATTCGTGTGGAACGAGAAACGCCTAAAACTTGCCGGAATTACTGAGCATGCGAAATTGCGAATGCGAATTTAGGGTTCTGAAACACGTACAAGGGGAGAGGGAGAAGGAGTTGATTAAGATTTGGAGGTGGTTGAGAACTGACACAGAAGGCGGCATCGGCCAGGCAAAGGAATTCAAACTTGGGCGGCACGGTAGACCTCGGTCAAACGACTGTTTCTTTTCTCTTTTTTTTTCTTTTTCCCCTGGGTTTAGTGCAATGAGTCAAACTGATCAATTTCTCAAGTTTTGGGTTTACAATTTTTTAAATTCTTTTTTAATGAAGGTCAAAGGGGTTCATTAACCGAGATCAAGATCCCTAGCTTGAGAGCAATAGTAAAAAAATTTCTACAAATTCAACAATTTGGACTTATTGTATATGTTCAGTCTAATCATTAGATCTGCAATCATATAACTCTTTTTTGATATGACCAGTAAGTAATAATTAACATTTGCCTACAACTACAAGTGCCCTAAGAGCAAATTTAGCAGTAAGCTAATTTTTTGACTCACTGGTAGGGTTTACCACTGCCACATCAATTCTCTCTTTAATTTTTTGTCCACAATCCTCACTCTCTTCAGTGAAAGACTCACCACTTTGACTCACCAAATAAAATAATATCTATGAACCCATTATATAATACACAACTTTATTTTTCAAGTTAAAAATAAAAAGAAAAACAAATAAAACATATTTTAAAAAATAAAACAATCCTCAAGAGTTGGCTCACGCAGTTGAGCCTCCTCTTGAGGTGCAAATCATGAGGCTTCCACTGCAGCTTGTTGCCTCCCTCACTTCCCTTCTCTCTCCTCATTTCTGCCTCACGAGGCGTCCGTTGGAAGTGGCTTAACATCTTCGTGAATTCATTGATCAAATCAGAGCCTACATCCCTGGAGTGAAGCTTTGGAACCATGTCCAGGGAGTTACTTTTTTATGACTCTATTCTTGCATATCCCACCGTTAGTACTGTTTGAAGGTTGAAGAGAGTGGCTGTAACTTCCCCTTTCTCAACAAATGTTGAAATTAAGCCTCGGAGTCACTTTCCATGATGAATTCTTATCTCCCACCATCAAGCTTTGTTTGAAGGCCAAAAATAGCACTCTCAACCTTTTCAACGCTCTATTTCATAATAACTAAAGTTAACTCTTAAGCCTACTATGATTCCATTTCCATCACGAAGACAAATCCTATCGTGTGTAAGGAATTAGGGAAGCAAAAGTATTCAAGGTTATCTTTGCCATACCTAGGGGCAAGAGAGAAGTCTCTGTTTCTGTCCATTCAATTCCTATCTTGTACACTAATTTGTTGTGATCCCCTTCTTAGTTACAGTCTCTATCTTCTTGCTTGCATTCTTCACCTTGCAGTATAGAAGAGTTATGTAAAGGAGGAGCAAGGGTGTCCAAGTACACCGTGACTTGAGAATAATGCACTACAGCCACAGGTCCTTCAATCTCTTTCATGGTCTTCTTCTCAGCGTTCCACAGAAACAAACCTTCATTGTATCCCTTTGAAAATAGAACCACGCACTGTCCTTTAATATTTGTCAAAGGAATGGCCTCTAAAAAAGGAAAACTAAACAGTTTTGTCCAAGATTCCTCGACCCCATATTCCTTCATAAGAATCATAACCCATACATCAAATGAACACTCATGGGGCACGGAAAAGGATGTGATTGAGAAAGTTACACATAGAAAACCATCCAAAACGACCCCTGGCTGTATATGCCACTTATTGTCCACATGATCATAGTTAGGCAGTGGGACCTCATGAAATTGCTCGGCATGAAGCTCAAAACTTAGCACTGATCGCTGGCAAGGTCCGGTCCAATGCAAGCGGCTATTGATAAGCACAGCATTAGCTGCATGCACCAATACTAGGAAAACAACCATGATACCCAAGTCTTCTCCATGAGTGAGTTCTCAAGCTATATACCCCAACATCCAATGCAAGGTTCCAATCCTAACTATCTTATAATCATCTTGACAATTATAACCGAATCCATAACAGTCAAATTTGCTCAATCCAAAGGATCTATCTTCACAGTATGACATAAGTTTGAACATACGGGTTAATGGATTGATCAAAGCCAAATTGACGAAATTAACAATACTAGAACAATCTATGATAAAGGTATATGGGATTCTCATATTAATAGAAAAAATTAATTAAAGAAGTTGTTTCCTTTTTTTCTTTTAATGACAATTGTTGATTGTCAATCGAATAAGAACTGATGTGAGAATTCCCGTAAAAACGGTGATGGCTTGGGTAAAAGGGGTAGTTGCTAAGTTTAACAAACATGAACTCTATGTAACTCGATTAGAATGGTGATGGCTTGGGTTGAAGGGGCTGAAAGGATGGATGAGAGCAAGATAGAGGGACATATAAAGTGACAGTCCAAGCCAGAGTGAGGATGAGAGAGATTTATTATTACCCATCATTTTATTCCACCAAAAGAGAGACTATACCAACAACATTATAAGATGGGTAAATTGGTCATTCACTTCTCATTCTTCGTAAATTCACCTGATTAATGTTTTACTAATACAATACCAAAATTTCAATTGTGGCAAAACTTAACCATAAAATATCGATTTTGTATTAACCAGTGTCCAAAACCTCAAGGGGTCACTGCAAAATACCCCTAAAAGTTGAGTTCATGGTTTGGCTTGCAATCCTGGGAAAGCTTCACATAAAAGACCTCTTTTGAGAAAGGATTTACTTCCATCTGATCTGTTGGATTGTGTTGTTTGTGGTTTGCACATTGAAACATGAAATAAGGAAATTCTGAATTCTACTGATGAGCAAAGCATCATCTTTATCAGCAGGAATATTACCGTACTACATAAATCTCCTCCATAAGTCAGTTCTCAGGCCATTATCCATGGCTCTCCTCCTCCTTGCAATGCCAGCTAGCTTACTTGACCCCATATTCCTTCTTGGTTTCTTCGCCTGACAGTGTAACGTAATCGTGTGCAAGAGAAGTCAGGCTGTCCACACATACTGTTACTGGGAATGATACCCTACAGGTCCGTCACTCTTCCTCATTGTCTTCTCCTTGGTGTTCCAGAGAAATAAACCTTGACTATATGACTCACTAAACCCTTTGGAAAGTAGAATCTCACATCGTTTTCCAGTATTTGCCAAGGCATTGCCTTCACAAATGGAAAGTCAAGTAATTTTGTCCAAGCTTCCTTGACCCCATGTTCCTTTATAAACCAAACATGATACATGAGAGTTAATTCTCACGCGACAAGGAAGACGATTGGGTTTACAAAGTTACACATAGACATCCATCCAGAACCCGTAGCTCAGCCCACCACAAATCATTTCTGTAACGACACTTAGGCAGTGAGACATCACTGCATTCCTCATTGTGAAGATCAGACCTTAGACCTGATTTCCTGCACATAAGGCCCAATGCGAGCAGCCATTGACGAGCACACCATTTCCTCCTTATCTTTTACGTAACCCAATGAAAAAGGGCTAAACAGATTGAATGCAATTTCAGCTAGGTATTAACTGTAAACCTAAGTCAAATGCCTCATTTGCCCACTATATATAGATTTGGGTTTATAAATATACAAAAACCCAACGAATATGAACAGAAAATTCAATTTAAAACTTATGCTCCGTTTGGTCATTGAAAAATTTGGTGAAAAGAAAAGTTGAAGGAAAAAAAAATGTGAAGAATAAATAAGTAGGGAGAAAATGAGTTTTTTTCTCTTGTTTGGATTGAAGAAAAAATACAAGAATTTAGATGAGAAATTTGAATGTTGACGAACTACTGAAATCATGTTGAAACCATCTAAACAATACGAGGTTGGAGAAGGTTGAGAATTTTCCTCAAACTTTCCTCACAATTTTATGAGAAAAATTTTATCACTTGTTTCTAACAATTTTTTCATATAAGTTTCCTCCATTTTTTTTTTCTTTGTAATTTTCTCTAAACCAAACACAAGAAACGAAGTAACTTTCCCAAATTTTTTTCTTTCTACCAAAATTTTCAAGATTCAAATGGAGCCTTTGAAAAATGAAATAATAAACAAACAAGTTGACCTTTTTTCAAATATAATTCTTTTTTTTTATAGGTAGATGGCAAGAAGTCAATGTAGGGCCTTTTTTTTTGGCAATTGAAATCAACAAGGTCCCCCGACTTTTCCCATGCTGGTTATTTTTGTGAATTGTTGTAATTCAATTTGTACTCCTTTTTCAGTTGAAATTGTATTTCAGAGTGATCAAAGTTGAAATTGTATTTCAAAGTGACCAAAACAGAAATTGTATCCCTCATGGGATCGTGTGTGCTAATCTGATGATTGAGATTATCACATACATGATCGTTTTCTTACTTCCTCGTTTGTCCTTGCATCGTAATTAGACTGTTTCATGAGTACTGATTGTAGTTAGTCCTGAATCCAACCCACACTCACTCGACTAGACACAAATTACAGGGTCAAATTCCACAGCTATTATTTGTCTGAGAGTCTTCATTTCTTCTTAAAGTTAGGTGCGCGTCAGCAGCCCGTAAATTACAAAATGCAGTTTTTAACTAAGCCCGCGGGGGGGGGGGGGGAGCAGGTCTCAGATGGTTCAATCATTGGTTCACTAGCAAATATTCATTCATTCGATCATCTAAAATTTCCATCAAATTCTATGAAAAAAAATTCCTTGAGGGCTTTGTTGCAAGATCGCAAGTGATCATTCTTAAATCTGAGAAAAGATAGTCTTGCTCAGAAGAGAAGTTTTCAATCAACGTCTGCCACCACTAGGAGGTCCTCCGATCTCACAAACTTGCACCATAGTCTTGACCATGACCTGACAGACTGAGCAAACATAAGCTGCGTGATACAAAGAAACCCGAGTATGGTGAAGTACCCTTCATGTACGAAGCATATGCATCCACACAACAAGATTTACGAGGGCAAAGATCGAGACAACTATGATGAACTTATTACAAGCCAATTCTGGCAACCATGATGAACTCAATAAGATTAGGCACCCAAAAGATTTTTGGCGGGATTGCATGAAATTACAGTACGGGAGGGAAGGCTTATTAACCACTATTCTACTATTTATAATATAAAAATTACGAGAACAACAACTTAAGTCATTTTGAGGAGATTTTTTTAAAACCCTATAATTGGATTTGATTTAGGATGCTTGCCACCTTTTGTTTGAAGATCCTGTTTGCATTAATTGTTAGTTATTAGTTGTTTGAATTAGCTGTTTATATTAGTTGTTTGAATTAGCTATTTTTAAAAAAAATATTTGGTAAAATTAGTTGTTTCAAAATAGATGGTAAAATTTTATCTATGCTCCTATCTATAAATTACTTTTAAATGACATGTGGTGTAATTTTTTTAAATTTTTGGACAATTATGCATGCATGTCATTTCTACAAAAAGTCATCCCCAAAAGACTAATGAGAATAGTTTTTTCAAAAACAGTTTTTTGAAGCCAAACAATTATTGTAAACAGTTATTTACCACATATTATCTGTTTGTTTGACTTGATCAAAACAGTTAAAATCGTTCCAAACAACTATTTTTTCCCAAACAACTGTTGTTACCAAATATCCCGAAGTAAAAGTGGGATGGGAGTTTATTGAATAGTCAAAATATTCATGATTACATAAGATGTAACTGTGATTTAACCTCCTTGGGGCATATCTCAATCCAAACATGTTATCTTTCATTTGGAAAAACTAGTTTGAGCCCGTGCCTTGCACGGAGTATATTCAAATAAATATTCTGTAGATATGTTATCGAAATAATAAACAAATAGTTATGGTAGACATAATTAATATATTATAATTTAGAGGAGATAATGAAAAAGTTAAATATACAGCAACTTCGTGCATAACTAATGGGATTAATAATTAAAAAGTATATGATTGTGACAAAAGTCTATATAAGTATGATGGAGACAGTAGATAGTGAATTTGTCACAAACCATGCTAACACCATGTTCTGCTCGTTGGGAAGTCAACCCAACCCACACTCACCCACTCTTTCCCCCATCTTCCCACTCCTTCCCACACTTTAAAAAAAATATCACTCCTTTTTACACTCACCCACTTCTTCCCACACCTACATAAAACAACCATTTCTCATATTTTGAAAATTTTTACAATTTACGTAATTGTGTGTATGAATAATCTAATAGCAATTATAAGCGGTTTTAATTTTTCGGATGTCATGAAACAGTTTTATTTTTTTGTTTTTCATTATTTTTATAATTTTTCATTATTTTTTATTTTTTATTTCTATTTTTTATTTTTTATTTTTTATTTCTATTTTTTATTTTTTATTTTTTTGTATTTATTTTTATTTTTGTTTTCATTTTTTATTTTTTTATTTTTTATTTTTTTATTTTTTATTTTTTATCCTTAAAATTTTAAATATTTTGCATTTATTTTCATTTTTATTTTTTTATTTTTCAATTTTTCAATTTTAAATTTTTTTGTATTTATTTTGCTGTATCTATTTATTTTTTATTTCTTATTTTTTTATTCCAGAAAAACAACCAAAAAAATTCCCAAAAAAATAAAAAATAAGAAAATAAAAAATAAACACAAAAAAATTAAAAAATTAAAACTCAAAAAAATTAAAAAATATAATAAAAATTAAAATTACAAAAATTACAAATTACAAATTAAAAAATAAAAAATAAAAATTTAAAAATTTAAAAGTTTAAAAATTAAAAATTAAAAATATAAAATGAAATAATAAAAATACCAAAATAAAAAATAAAAAATAAACAAAATAAAAAAAGAATGAACAAAAATAAAAAAAATTTCATCATCATTAATTACTATCACAATAAAATTATTATATTAGAAAACAAAAAATTATTAATAACCAATATTTAAACTTCATTCAACTACATTCAACTGTCACCCACACTCAGTTACTCATCCACTCATTCCCACACTTAAAAAAAATACCACACCCACCCACTCATTCCTCCCTTTTTCCACACTCACTCACCCCACACCCCTCATTTCCCACTGAAAAGAACATGACCTAAATTGGGTGATGATAAGTCAATCTATGATGCCAATGATGAAAAATCTACCTTCTCCTCTTGTTGTTGAGCAAAAATTTATGAAGTGGCTAATTGTCTAGTGAATTTAGGTATAAACTATTTTGAAGTCAGTTTAGTTTCAGTTTTACATGTAACAAAAATAAAATTTGTCTTTCAACGAAAATAATTTGAACATTGTATTTATGCTAATACATAACTTTTTTGGCTATTTAAAATGGCCAATTAGGGGACGTTGATATAATTAAGTGTTCATACTTTGTACATTTGGATTTCATGTCAACTGAATAGTTTCATGGGTTTTGATATAAACTTCCCATGCCCTTATGTTTTCTTGCAAGAGATGGGTTGAGTTTAGATTTGTGGGTTGAGATATTTCTTAGTTTGAAGTGTTATGGCAATTTGGGGTATTTTATTTTAAACGGTAAAACATTAATTATAATTTTAGGTGTTTTATGAAGAGAATTTGATTATTGGATTTGTATGGTTTAAAAGAAAACAAAAGTGATTTCAATTTTTCTTGTGCGTTAAATAGATTAGATTTTGGTCAATCTATTTGAAATGTTAAAAAATTAATTATACGTTTAAGATTTAAATGAATTAAATCTAATTGTAAGATGTATATGCTTTGAAACAAAAAGAAAAATAGTTCGTTTATTTTCTTCTATTAAATAGATCATATTAAATGTGAAAGAAATTCAGTTTCATGGACCTAATATGATGATTGTGTTTTATTTTAATTTTTTTTTATATTTCACATTCAACCCTTGCAATATGTTATATCATGCTTACAATATGTAATTTTTCAACACAACCCTTACATCTATATGATCATAATTAATATTGACTATGTTATCAAATTTAAAGAGAAAGATAACAGCGACGATAACTACAATGACAACAACAACAATAGTAAGAATTGAAATAATCATGTAAATCATATTTATATTTATATTATCTCTAATAATACATGCTCAAATGTACATTTGTAACGAAAAAGACAAAATAATAATAATAATTATTATGGAAATAATTTTTTTTATTATTTCTATATAAATTTGTATATTATATTATGTGATAATAATAAGGTGTCACCTAAGGTTTTACGGCTTGTTCAGTAATTACAATTCGGTTTCCTTAAGTTAAAACTTCTAAAACATGAACTTATTCCATAATAATGAAATAATAAAAACTTTTATATCCATTATACTCCCTTAATCTCTCTTTGATAATTAGATGATCATAATTAATATTGACCATGTTATCAAATTCAATGAGAAAGATAAAATCGCCGACAACGACAATGACGACAATAACAACAATAATAATAATGGAAATAATCATGAAAATCATATTTATTTTTCTATTATCTCTAATAATACATGCTCAAATTTATATTTGTATCGAAAAATACAAAATATTAATAATAATAATAATAATGGAAATAAAAAATATTTATTGTTTCTTTATAATTGTGTATATTATATTATGTGTTAATAATAAGGTGTCATATAAGGTTTTATGACTTGTTCAGTAATTATAATTTCGTTTCATTAAGCTAAAACTTCTAAATTATTAATGTATTTTATAATAATGAACTAATAAAATTTTTTATATCTATTATAATCTCTTAATCTCTTTTTGATAATTTGATGATCATTATTAATATTGACTATGTTATCAAATTCAAACGGAAAGATAACAACGACGACAACGATAATGACGACAACAACAACAATAGTAATAATAGAAATAATCATGAAAATCGTATTTATTATTCTATTATCTCTAATAACACATGCTCAAATTTATATTTGTATTGAAAAATACAAAATATTAATAATAATGACGAAAATTAAAAACGTTTTGGTCCGTAAGAGCCACAATGGGCAATACAATATAATAGGGGATGAGAGAATCGAACCTGAGACCTAATGTGCCTAGTAAATAGTACAATACAGTGAGGGAGGGGGGAATCGAACCTGAGACCTAATGTGGCTAGTAAAGATAAATCCAAGGGCTAAGATTGTTTAAGATTTTGATCCAACGGTTGTGAAGCAACATATGCCCTAAATTTACTCTCATGTTAGCATTTTTCATTTCCTCAACACTCAACCCCTTACACATTTTAGCATTTATAATATAAAGATACTAACTACATGATGTGCTACTACTGTATTCCCATCCTGTCAAACATGAGACCAATAGCCAAAATTTAAAACTGTAATTAACTAAATTCCAAAATTTAAATTATTTTGAGGAGACTTTTTTTTTTTTTAATCAAGTTGAGGAGAACTTTTTTAAAAGCTATAATTGGGTTTGATTTAGGGTGTTTGCCACCTTTTTTCGAAGTAAAGTAGGGAGGGATTGGGGTTTCTTGAGTAGTCAAAATATCCATGGTTACATTAAGAGTCAACCTTCTTGGGGCATATCTCAATCCAACATGTTATCCTCCATCCCGCTGAAACTAACAAAATTTATAACTAGAACTCACATCCAAAAAATCATGCAAAATTAAACTATAGCTACTTGGGGGTGGGGTTGATCGCCCTAGCATTTGACCCTCACTAGCAACGCCAGACCATAAGTCTCAAGGTAAACTCAACCAAAACCCCATGTTCATCGCCACTGTGTATCAAATGAATTTATCGGAGGTAGACGACTACCAAATGAAATACTCCTTAAAAGAATTGATAAAAATAAAAAATGAATAAAGAAATTAAAATAAAACACAAATTGAGGAAAAAAGGGGAAATGCATATAGATAAGGGGAAAAATAAAGGTTCATCATTCGTAGCTCAAGATTCATTGCATATATTTAAAAAATTCATTATTTAGTTATGAAATTCACCATTCGGAAGACAAAACGATCCATCATTTTGAAAACAAAAAGGTTCATTAAATATATGTAAAGATCTATCATTTCTAAAATAAACATGTTTCTGAAAGTGCAATATTCAATTTCATATAGACATATGCATTATATTTACTAATTATGGAAAATAAAAACCATAAATGAGCATAAATTTTTAAAATAAACAAAGATGCCAATATTGAAAATGGAAAAGGACAAATATTAGTTTCGATTCTTAACGATAGGAAAACAGGACTTATTAGAAAAAGCAAATGAATCATGTGTAACACCCCGAAACTCTAATTTCAATTCTTATTTACTAATCTTAATCCTATGTAGCAGCGGAACCTACTTGGAGTGTTACTGCCATATTTCCTTGTTGGAAATACCAGGCTGGATATCAAATAATGATTAATACAAAAAAAAATTTAATAATGTTTCAATCCCCACATTGTTCAAACTTTCATTACAACAACTAATTCAAACCAATGTTCCCTAACAACTAAACTTCCATCTTCTTCGACTCACACATTCGAGTCTCGCTCTACTTTCAATTCCCCAACCCCATGCACGACTGAGTCACCTGAAAACAAAACATTTTATAAAAGGAGATAAACTCAGTAAACAATCACCCCTAGGGATGGCAAAAAGTTGGGGAATACCCGTCCCCGCCGGGGCCCCGCCCCGAAGTGGAGAAAAATCCCCATCCCCAATGGGGACGGGGACGGGGAGGAAAATTAATCCCCGCTCGGGGATGGGGATGCGGATGGGGACATAGTTCAACCCGTCCACGTTCCCATTTCCCTGCCGGGGATTTTTCCCCGTTTCCATCCCCGGCCCCAATTCCGTAATTGGGGAAAAATCCCCGTACCCGTTTCTAATTTTAATTAAAATTACAAAAATAACCTTATTTTTAAAAAATTTAAATGAAACAACTAAGGTTATATTTGTAATTTTCTTTGTAAAAACCCTAGATATATATGAGATTTAGTACTCATAACCGTGCAGAGTTTAGAAGGTGGGGAAAAAACAGTGGGTAAAAATCCTCGTTGGGGTCCCGACGGGGATTAAATCCCCGCCGAGGATGGGGACGGGGGGAATTTTTTCCCCGAAGCGGGGAACGGAGCGGGGACGGGGAGCGGGGATCCCAGTGGGGACGGGGACGGGGAATATACTCCCCGTCCCCAACCCGCCCCGTTGTCATCCCTAATCACCCCTAACAGCCAACTATATATACAAATTCATTTTGAAAACATTTTAATGGGGTAGGGGAAAATAACAAGACTTCCAAGACAACAACAACAACAACAACAACAACAACAACAAACTCCCAGTGTGGGTCCCGCTTTCACAGGGTCTGGGTAAGTTCCAAGACTTCCAAGACACATTTCTTATTAATATAGTTTTCCATGGTTACCAGTTCTCAGAGATGTAAGTTCATAGTTTATGGTCCAAATACAACAGTCTGATTTTAGGTGAGCGACCCCATTAGGTCTCATAGCCTGTGTTTCAGTTCAGCGCATCCGCTTAACTCATTCTTGGCCTACTCCCACTCAGGCGGTTACCGCTTAACCCGTTCCCGGCCTACCACCAACAGGGATGATTACCGCTAACCTGGTCCACGTCTCAGTAGAGAATGTGGCCTCTCACATGCATGCACTAGTTTCCCGGGGAATGCTACTGGCCTTCAATTTAGCATAATCAGATTAAATCTCACCCAACTCAACCATTACAGTTATTAATTTTATATCTCCTTATTAGAGACCGACTTAGCATAATTGAGCTCATTCAATCCCAGCCACTTTTCCCAATGACTAACCCGCAGCAGTAAAACAAGCATCTTTAGCAAAACATAATAAAGTCTCAATTACATAGCATGTCACGTCATACAGATTCTGCCACTCAGTTCCATTGAGTTAACTCATGCCATTATTCCTTAATATCAGTAAACGGGATAGCTCTTACCATGTTCGATGCACACACAGTTGCAATCAACGCGAGGAAGGGTTAGGGCATGATTGTTACCTGCATACCGTACAAGTTACAGGCTCGGTTAATATTCCGGACTTACTACTCTACACCTGGGCCAACACATAACCTACACTCAGTCTAACTCAATTAAATTACCCCTTGGTCTTCTACTTGATTCTAAAAATTTTATACAATTTACCCATGCCTTTAGGGCCACCAATCCATGCCAACACTAGGGTTTAGATTCGCCAGAATCTGGGTCCCCTTCTAGAGGCCCTAACTTCTAGTCCCGATGTCCAAATTAAAACTTATAGCCCAATCCAAAAACTTTGAGTCGTCCCCTACCCTTGTCATGTTCGAGGTTTCTCCCGAGTCTATCCCGAGATAGGTCGTTTTCTCACTTGTTTTAGGGATATCACTGACTATCTTGGTCTGGACAGTCCAAGGTAAATTGGTTATAACTTGGGTCACGCTAACCCAATCGGCCCGATTCCAAAATGGGGTTATGCGAGACATCCCGAGATATCTACTCGAAAAATTTGGTGATTTTTGGTTCATCGAATCACCCTAGATGAGTTTTCAAACTGACCGTAACTACAGCCTACACTCCAGCCCAGCAGACTCAACCCAAATTTCCTAGCTAAACTTTCTAGCCCCGTAATTTTCACACCCAACATCTAAAACTCAAACTCTTCCCCATTCAAGAAAGAGGAGCATGTTCTCTATAACTTTGATATTTTGCGTTTTTGCTAATTTACTCAATATCTAGGCCAAAAACCTTAAAACACGCAAACTGTCCTTGACTATCTCAATTTTGACTATCTCGGGTAAACGGACCATAACTTCCTCTACACAAGTCAAAATCCCGTGATTCTAAAGGTGTAGCGCAGAGGACGCCTTTGTAAATCTACCCTACAAATTTGATGATTTTTAGGCCAGAGTATCAATGGGAGAAAATGTTTAAAATCACGTGTATTTATCTGTCTTTCAAAGTGGCATGTTCTCATCAAACCTCAATCCAAAACTCAATCTCTTTTTAGGTCTTGGGACAACCCACGTAAAAACATAGTGACCCTTCCCCTTTGGCCCAAGTCGTTTAAGTTAAGGAATCTACAATTTGATATTAAAATACAAGAAAAACATCGCACGCTTACCTTGATGTAAATCCAGGAGAGAAGTGATTTGAGAATCGAATCTTTTGTGCTCTAGATCTAAAAATGAATATAAACGAGTGAAGTTTAATTCGAAATTAGCATAAACCATAATAAAAAGAAAAAAAAGACACAAGAGGACTTGGGATGCTCATGCATGGGTTGCACTCCACTTACCACCAAGGAAGGGGTGGCATTGGCGGTAGGGCTCCGGTGGTGGTGGCGGCTTGGGAGGAAGGGAAGGGGAGAGAGAGAGTACTGGGGAAAGAGATAGAGAGAATAAGAGGAAGAGAGAGAATGAGAGGAAGATAGAAGTGAGAAGGTGTGAGGGGGGTTTCACGATTAAGGTTTTAGGAGGGGGTTCACGGTTGTCACGAGGGGAAAAAGGAAGAGAAAAGAAAAAAAAAGGAAAGGAAAAAAAAGAAAGGAAAGAGAAGAAGAAAAAAAGAAAGAAAATAGGAGGGGAAAAAAGAAGAAAATTAAGCACAAATTCTAGGGTTTGATTTCGGGGGGGGGAATTTATTTTCAAAATAAAGATAGTTAGGAGGGAAATAATTGAAAAGGTAATTAGTTGAATTGTGAGACAAAATATGCAATTATTTAAATTGAAGAAAAGGAACAAAATAACTCGGATGGAAAATAAATATTTTTATTTTCCATCATTGAAATAAAGTTTTAAAAGACAACATGTAGCGAAAAATATTTATAACGACTTGGATTACAAGGATTGGTCCACGTCACTAGGTCTCCCAATTTGATTTTTCCGGGGTTTTACAATATATATAT
>JACYFF010031959.1:5299636-5313470 GCA_017589665.1 Selenicereus undatus
TATATATATATATATATATATATATATATATATACATATATATATATGTAAGGAAATGAAATAAGAATAAAGAGATTTAAAAAAATATATATGATGACCTATCTGAAATTGGGCCTGGGACACGAACAAGTAAAAACCCAAGCATGTCAAAGTCCAAACAAACCTTTTCACCATTTGGAAACCGTTAGTACTCTTCAATTATTAGTATTATATTATTTAAAAAATAACAGTTTCGTTAGAAAAGAAAAGAGAAGAAAAAGGAAAAAAAATGCAATACAATGACACAATTCAGCGCATAATTTTCAATTTCTTGACTCGACGCTTCTGTCTCTCCATCTCTAACATTCAATCACCATTTCTCAATCCAAAAATTTGAACCTTCAAACCCAATTTCTAGCTTTTTTTCCCCCCAAATTCAATCAAAGCTTCCCAATCTTTTACAACTTCTTACTTCTTAGTTCATTCAAAGCTCCATTCTTTAATTAAAAAACTCAATCAATGGCAGTTGCCCCTGTCCTACCATATCTGCCTCCTGAGATTGTTAATAAAGGCTTCTTTCGAAGAATTCCTGTGAAGGCTCTTGTTAGATTCAAATGTGTGTCTAAAAGTTGGTTGAATTACATTTCAATCCAAGAATTCGTGGAAGAGCAGCTGAAGACTTCTTGTGCCAAAAACCAATATGGGTTTCTTCCATTATGTGATGAGGACGAAAAATATGTTTTGTCATGTGAACTAGATAACCCAGAGACAACAACAATCAAGCTTCCTTTTCATTAAGGAACATAAAAGTTTCAGTTGTTAGTGAATGTAGAAGTTGGGTAAGTTTCCATCTAAGAAGTACCAAAGGCAATGTAATTCGTTTAATCAATCCCGCCCTACATGCATACAAAGCAATTTTAGTACCTAAACTCCCAAAAGAAAACTTAGAGGCTAGTTACGGATTTGGATTTGATACTATTCATGGGATGTTTGTTTGTGAATTGGGACAAGTACTATGAATAATTCAGATTTCAAAACAGTGCATGTATTTGGGATTGGGCTTGACAAGATTGGTTGGTCTTTAGTTGAAGAATTGAAGCTTATAGAAGAGGACCCACTTGGCTATATGCAAGCAGGAGTTCTCATTAATTAATAACTCTAAACTTCACTGGAAATTGAGTAATTGGCCATTGGATCATGAAGTTAGGGCAAAAAATTGTTTGATTAGATCCTTTGATGTGTGTGAATACATTTGGCGGGAGATTGCAACCGTTTATGGATGTGGAAGTATTGTTAGTATGGGAGCTTTAAGGTAAAGCTTGTGTTTAGTTGTTGCAAACAGTGAAAATGTTAGGCGACAATTTGTCGCATTTTACATGCCTTCTTCACCCATTTTTAGCTCGTATAATAACTTAATGTTTAGGATTTTTACTTGTTTTGTTTATGTTTTGTAGGAAATAATGTCAAATCAAGCAAACGCCGCGAAAAGGAGCGAAGACGGGACAAAGCGAAGAAAAACAGCAAAAACCGGCAAAAAAGGACGAACCGAGGACCGAACCTCCGTGCCAGAGGAATGGCACGGTGTGGCCGTGCCATGTGGCACGGTCGTGCCACCCTAGCACGGTGTGACCGTGCCACGTGGCACGGTCGTGCCCCCGGGCCCGTCGTCCGGTTTCGCGATTTTTCTATTTAAGGCCTCTTCGGGCGTTTTTGCGGGGGGTCGCTCGGGGTTCGCTTGGGGCTTCTCTTTGGCGATTTCTAGGGTAGTTTAGTTTAGGTTTTAGCCAATAAAAACTCCATTGAGGAGATTAGATTAGGATTGTTTTCGATTAATTTTTGATTCAAGCACTTGGATTTCAAGTTCTTCGCTTCAATTCATAAGTCTTCTTCTTCTCTTTCTCTCCATTTCTTGTTTCGTTCTTGTTTTAGATTTTTGTTAATTTAGTTCATATGCTTGGTTTTGATTTGATTTAATCGTTTAGTTTTTATGTTTAATTCATGTTTGATTTCTTGTTAGAATTAGTTTATAGTTTCATGCCTCTTTTCTTTGTTTTGTTTTTCAAGTTTTTGTTCTTGTTTGTTAGTTTAGGTTTTGATGTGTTTGTGATAATTAATTGTTAGATTTTGTGGGCTTGGATTGTGATTAGCCTCTTGATGGCTAATTAGTGTTGTATGTGGCCTAACCATACCCAATCTATGCCTAGAATCTAGAGTTTTTCCTCACGCCCGCCAAGTGTTCGATGAAATGCTTGAGAGAGATTTCATCCATATTTTTGGGCGATTAACTTATACTGAGAGGTGAGGTCAATTAGCTAGTGTGGGAGAAGGAATAGCCGAGTTCGGGACATGAAAATAGTATCCGAATCGAGCTAGGTCCGGGGTTGCTAGTTTTGTGGTTTAATTAGGCTAACCCCATGAAAATAGGTGGTTAGGCTAATTAGACTAGCTCATGACCCTTGAGAGAGGGCTTGGGTGGTCTTTGACGGTGCAATCGATCATCTCTTGTTCTCCGTGTGGTTTGGGTAGGTTAGGACTCGTCTTGATTACCTGGTTCATCACTTGGTGAAATCATAAACCCAAGTCCCTTTTTGTTTATTTGTTTTAGTAGTTTAGTCCTTCTTCCTTCACTCTCTCTGGCCTAGATTGAGGCGCTTTAGTTAGTCTCGGTAGTTGGAAACACAACTCCCTGCGGACGACACCCCAAGTACTCAACGATACACCTTGCACTTGGGGTTTATAAATATTAAAACTTTTTCCCTAACAGAAAACAATTTGAAATCAATTGATGTATAGTTGGTGAGCAAAGATAGGGAACTGGATGAGGTGGTTTTCTATCAACTCTTTTGTGTTCAAATTGTTTACTTGTTGGGATACATTTGGGCATGATTTTCCTGTTCCAATTGCCTATAGCCAAAATAGAAAATGGATTCTTGTGAGACATTTGCACGATTCCTCAAATTCATTGTATTGGTTCAATCCAATTTCATAATCAATTGAAGAGGGTGAAATTGGTGGTATTCATTTTGCAAGTGAGTTGTGTTATGGAATACGATAACTCATTCCAATGGTTGGGAGCAAAAGGCATGGTTTTTGACATAGCACATGGAGAGTATAAGAAACTGAAAGGGAGATGATTAAAAGCTAAAAGAAGATATATGCCACTAGAGAAATTCTTAGTAGTACCACAACATGCTCTAGAATCTTTGTAGTTTTTAGATTCTTGTATAGTTTAATAGTAGTTCTTGTGACTTTCATAGACTGACTTGTGCTGGAAAAAGATAATCGTTGTAGATTTTTGATCTCATACACTTCAATATACAAGGCTTCTCTATAGGTCAGCTATTGTAACGCCCCCAACCTAGGTTAGGAGTGTTAACGTTGCACTTTGATTTTATTTTATTTTTCTTTTAAATCCTGGGACGAAACAGACAGAATTTTCCCTGAAAACTAACCGTTTCCCAGGCTTAAAGCCTTACATTAACATTCTCTGCAATTAACCATAACAATAAACCAACTCAACGGCTACCCGCCGAAGTTCACGGCTCTACGGGCCACCCGCCCGGAGCATGTCAACCAGCACAGTTCAATACTAAATCAATGAAACAATAGAAGTACGACTCCATGGACCACCCGTCCGGAATACTAAGGTTACATCCCAACTATAAATAACCTTAGCGAAACAATGATCGACTCGTATGGCCGTACGAGGCGACTCTAGATGATATGCAACACATGCATACAAGGACTTAAATTACATAACAATAAGCCATACATCACAATACGACTTGCGGCTCACATACAAGCACACCGCTTTATTCTTAGGACAACAATGACTCCACCTCGGCTTACTTGGAGAGACTTTTACCTGATATTTCATAAACCTGGGAAGGGAACAACAATAATAGATGGGAATGAGCAACAATCGCTCAGTGGATAATCCCCCTCTCTCAAACAATACTTAAAGTACAATAATACTTACAAAAGTCTTTTGTAGTTATTTCCCTTGAAGAAACTCACTTACCTTGCAACGTATTCAAACCATAATGCAAGAGCAATAGTATTTGGGCCAATTGCTACAATTTATACGTATGGGTATTATGTCCTTGAGGCTTGTTTCATTTCATATATTCTATAACACACAGAATCATTAAAACGCATTGAATGTTAACATTGCACATTGAACAATAAATCATGAACATTGAACATTAGACACTACACCTTGAACATTGGACACCGACATTCCGCTGAATATTTATTGATTTTACTATTCCATATAGCAACAGCCTACATGCATGAATAGGTGTCTTTGATAAGGCGTAGAACAGTAATCATGAAATAGAACATATAACGATGTCATGTGGGTAGTGAACCAATAATATCACAATATAACATTCGAATTTCACTGAACTATGCTTTAAATCACATGTTTGTTTAGTAAAAGTATGATGCTTTATAAGCGCTGGAAGTTCCCTTGGCCTGATTTTGCTACCAGTTAACGGCTTATAACATATGACTGTGACTCTATTGCCGGTTGGCAGAACTACAGGACATATGCATTTTGAGTTTTCTTCCTATTGACTAGACCACGGGACATTAGACTTTGAGCTTTTGCCTAATGACTGAACTATGAAACTTTGAACTTTGAATCACTGAACTTTGCATTCTCTGCCTTCCGGCATAACGTGGAATCACTAAACTTGAAATTTTTGCCTTCTGGCATAACAATGAACATTGCACCTCGAATCCTTCGCCTGCTGGCAAAACAATGAATATTGAACTTTGAATCCTCTGCCTACTGGCAGAGCAATGAGCATTGAACTTTAAGTCTTCTGCCTATTGGCAGAACTATGAACATTGAACTTTAAATCTTCTGCCTATTGGCAGAACTATGAACAGTGAACTTTAAAACTTCATGTAAACTTTGTCGGAGGGTACTGGGTTGGTTACGCGTTAAGAATTCCAAGTGATGCAATGTAACCCATGCTCATTACTTAATTTCTTTTCAAAAGGTTCCCTCGACCTATCAACTAGCCACCTGACTCATTCGGTTGATCAATCCGATGATTCGGGTTATTTTGTTACCAATAACTTGTTACTTAAAACAAGCGTCTGATAAAGCATTTAGAAGCGCTTAGGAACCAGGTAAAACAGCATTCATAGCTATATCATTTCTATGCTATCACTATAATCGATGACTACGTGTAATCAATAGACGATATATATATAATTGCAAAGCTTTATATAAATCGATAAATCGCTAAACTTTATATAAATCGATAAAACACTAAATTTCATATAAATCGATAATCACCAAATCTCATATGAATCGATAAATCACTAAATTTCATATAAATCGATAAATCATTAAATCTCATATGAATCGATAAATCACTAAATTTCATATAAATCGATAAATCATTAAATCTCATATGAATCGATAAGTCATTAAATCTCATATAAACCGATAAACGTTATGTAATCGAATAATCTTTTGTAATTCAATATAAATCTTCATATAATCACTAAATTACTAAATTTCAGATAAATCGATAAACTTTTGTTCGATACGATCAATATATATATAGACTAGGCATCGTTCAACATACGCTACAGTTTCCTCAAGTTACAATATACAGTTCCAATTCAATCTGAACGAACTATAATCGATAAATTTTTATCGAAATTAACAACAAATGGGAGGAAAAGGAAACCCACTTTGAATCCAAGCTAAAGGACCCGTTTTAGGGTTTGATTTGCGTTGGCTCGGTCCCCCCCCCCCTTTACTGACCCGCTGCCCCTGTCTGCTCGCCGCTGGGTCGCCGGTGTCCGGCGAGGGTGCCGTGTGGGTGGTGGTCAGAATCGGGCATCACGGCGGTGTGGTGCCCACGGTCTCAGACCCAAGCCGCGACCCTCACCCTCTCTGTCGTTGCCTCTTGCTCTGGGTTTGGGCTGAGGTCGCACGAACAGGTCATGGCCACGTCAGCCGCCCTTCGCTGGCAGCCCGCCGGCGCCTCCCCCCCTTCCTCTCTCTTCCTGTGTGGCGTTGCCGGGGCTGGGGGTCAAGGACCCCCCCTTCGCGGTTCTCCTTCCTCCCGAGAGAAAGAAGGGCTTCGGCCCCTTTTATTTTATTTTTTTTGTTTCTTTTTCCTTTTTCTTTGGTTTTGGATAATTACCGCGTCACATCAGTAATTAATACGAGCTTATCCACTTGTCAACTCGTAATTAATACGAGCTTATTCACTTGTCAACTCATAACCAATACCCAATGTTCGATTCAATAAATTGCAGGACTAGTCCCAAGGATCACCAGTCCAGTTATACTCGGGAATCTACGCAATATGTAGTGCCCGATATAATATTCCATAACCCATAACAATAAAATAGAAAGAATATTCTTTTCAATAAAAACAGCACCTAAGCAGGCACGTCGATATTATTTCAATTTATAACGATATAAAATAGCAGAATCGATTTAATGAAGGGGGATAGAATCCCGGGTGTTACAGCTATCAAGCTATGTAATCCACAACTTTCACTTTGTGGTCCCTTGAACTTATAGCTACCACATTAATATTCATAGCTAAATGCCTAAACCCAACATAGTCACTGAACCTTTCTACTGGGTATACCTTTTCATAGTAGGGTGTAAGCCTAAGCACACAATTGTAATACCCTATAAGCAGGGAAATATCAATGCAATGTTTGAGTACTCTTTTCTTGTGAAATCATAAAGAGGCGGTCATTATTGTTATTATTATTATTATTGCACTTACGAGTTGATGAAGGGATTACGATAACACAGCAAGAGATCTTGATATAAAGTTATCTTCAATAGTCTATATGGTTAGTTGGATTGCACCTGTGTAGCTGGCCCATGTATGTCTTTTCTAAAGTGAAATGGTAAGTGCCAGGATCAAATTCTCATTGTTTTCCTTAAACTTTTAATGCATATAGGGGAAATTACTTCAGAAAATCTTGGTGTCAAGAATCCTCATACTTAAATTCAACTGAATAAACTCATACGTGCAAAAAGTTCACAAGATAAAATAAAGAATTCCCTCTGCAAATATGTTGATGAATGCAATTGCAAAACTTTGTAGCTACAAATATGAATAAAAAACATGTCAATTGAAGGATGAATTAGGACTAATCTGATTGCAGAATTCTATGTTGGGAATAGCCCACGTCAGTACAGATACTAAAATAGCTACTAGAGTCGCCTAAGCGTTCCACGTTCTAAACCCGAAAACCCACGAGATGGTAGTGTAGCTGTGAGAGGGGAGCAGAGAGAGTGTGAGAGATCTGATTGTTTGTTATCCTAGGCTAACCCCCCTGAGCCTCCTTATATAAGTCCGGGGGCAGCCAGGGTTGCCGCCATTGAGTGATATTGAATTGAAAGAAGAAAAATTCTCCCAAAAGAAGGCAAGAAGGATTTAGTGTGCCTTGTGAAGCACTTCATATTATCCACCTCCTGAGAAAATGATTAGTCCATGGTCCGCGGTAAAATAAACAAGGCGTATTCATAACTTATACAGTTGAGATATTGAAATAGTGAGACAGGCTTTCACATTCCCATGTTTTCTAGGAATACTTTTGTGCCCGTCTGGCTGAAACCTAAAAGATGCCTCATACATAAGCTTGTCAGTTGCTGATGAAGAGGATGATTGATCAAATGCAACACATTACATTACACTCTTCAGAAGTTCTATGGTTCTTGTGTCCCTCTCCATTCTTTTTCTCTGTTTCTTTCTAGCTGTTGTGAGCCGTTTTCGGTCTGATCAATAGAACAGTCAGCTCACTGGTGTGGCCATGTCTTGTGTGGGTTACGCAGCAAGCGAGCCCCAATGGAGTATTGCTTCATCTTTTGGTGGTTGTGATTTCTAGGTAATTACAGGCATTTCCTCGTTGAAAAGTGTTTCCTTCTTCAAAGATCAAAGATCATTAGAAGTATAAATACCATAAGCAATATGGTTCCAAGTAAAGAAGCACCAGGCATACGGCATTGGGAAGAGAAAATGCAGTTTTTCCAGCATGTCTACAAATTCCAGTAAATGACAGGAATATCAAACCTTTTTGGCCAAGTGTCCAGTGCCCACAATGACAAATACATATCCATTTATTCGCATGAACTTGATCAAACTTAGAGGGGCAAGGCTGAACATCCATGAAGAACTGCAAATGTCTTCAATTTTTTTTTTTTTGGGGGTGGGGGATCAAACTTCACTTCTTTAATGCAGTTGAATGACAACATCTGATGCAGACCTTCAGTCACAAGAATAAAAACTTATTATTGTCAGAATGAAATTCAGAGGCAATTCTTGGTTAGTGAAAAATGAAAAAATGAAAAAATTACAAGTTAATTTTTTTTTTAATCTTTGGATTGATATTATGACCATTGCCTGCTGCACCACTGACTTTGGAAAAAAGTTTCTGCCATTTTGAGTTTGACATAGATTTGGACTTTCAGTTTTTGACCAAACTGAGAGGATTCGATGTATTCATAGAAATTGCTACGCATGAATATATAAGGACACAACAATATGCAACTGTTATGGCCCGAAAATGGTCAGAAACAATAGTAGTAACCAAAGATGAATACACAGTATCTACAATCCAAACAACTAAACAACAGTGGTTAGAATGAGGGTCAACAAATGCATATGGATAACTGTATATTATGTATTTGTCCAGAGAATAAGCATCAATGCCATATACAAAGCAGAGAGTTTGAGAGAAGAAACATATCATTATAGAAGCCACTCAAACCAATACAACATACGTCCAGCTGCCCCAACTTGACTCGTCCTGGCCTTCACCTTTTATATACTGGACAACATTAACTCACTGCATTCCTCATGGAGAAGATGAAAATTCAGAATCAATTTCTGAGAGCACAAGCATCTATTGAAGAGTTAACCATCATCTTTGTCAGAAGGAACTTTTGCACAAATCTAAAGCTTCTCTATGACTCCGTTCTCAAGCCATAACCCATGACTTTTTGCCTTGAAATCCAAAAAAAGCTATATTTGGCACTTAAATTATCATAATTGAATCCACTGTCTTCCTTGAACCTTCCTGTAGCATGCATATTTTCACAACAGGCATACGCCAAGACATACAATTGTTATACTTCAGAATCAGGGGAGAATGGATAGAATGTTTGAGTACACTTTTGCTGTGAAATCATACCAGACAAATTATTATTACTACACTTGGGAGCTGATACAGGATTACTGTAACACAGCAAAAGATCTGCACATGGAGTTTTATGTGGATGAGTATGCTTCATTAGTTAAAAATAAATAAATAAAAATAAAAAGTAAAAAACAAAAGATTATATATGATTAGGATCCACCTGTGTAGTTGGTTGGTCCATGTATATCTTTCCAGAGTAAAATGACAAAAGGATGGAGATCAACGTCTAACTTTTTTTGTTTATTCTTAATTTCTTTTTGTGAGAAGGTAGGTCCTTCATTACACCATCAAAAGCACCTAAACAGGGAAACATTACAACCTATAAGCACCTGGAAAAGGGACTGTAACCGTTTTTTTACTACGTACAAAGACTCAGGAATTTCAATCTAAGCTTTAAAGTTTACAAAATTTTCCTGTCAGGAGTACTCCTCTGGAACACAACCCCATGCTTGTGATGCCTTATCTGATAGGGTAGGGCAGCTCTGACACAAATAACCATTATCCTCACCTGTTTGACATTTTTCCATTCAATAACCATCTGGGCTGTTTCCAGAAACTGGTAGGTCTGTGCTCTCCCTTTGGCCACCGCCAAACACTCGGATTTGAGGCATATCTTTCCATGACAAATAGGTGCTCGTTAGCTTCTTCATCCTCCACACAAAAACACAATCACTGCTAACTTGCACATGTTTTGCGAGTCTGCACCTTAATGATAATCTGTCCAAATACACCAGCTACATACAGACACTGTGGGAATGTTCCCCTACACCATACCACCTTGGTCCATTTAACCTTAGCAGCAACTTCATACAGGAAACTGCAGACTAGGGCAGGTCCATGCTCCACGCCTCCACAACAAAAGGAGCTTATCCTTCAACCTGCAAATCTTCTTCTAATATCAGTAAACATCTTGTCCGTACTCATAATCGCACTAACCTGCAAAGTTCTTTTCCTGATCAATTCTTCTTTAAGGAAGGCTCTATTGAATCTTCTGTATTTCTTGCCTTTTTTGGACTTGGGCAGATTCTGAAAAGATAAAGAAACTGAGGTATTATATAGAAAATCCTCAAAAGTTGATTAATGTTAAACATTGAATACAAGAATTGTTATTAATTGGATGAATTAAGGGCAAGGTACAATATCACGCATGCCTTAGTTTAGATAAATTTAAATTTATGTATATATGTTAAAATATATATGAATATTTTGTAAAAACGGGACCCACACTAAAAGGTTTTGTTGTTGTATGTTAAAATATATATGAGTTTTCTGTAAAAAACAGGACCCATACTAGAAGGTTTTGTTGTTGTATGTTAAAATATATATGAACTTCATAGTGAATGTCAAGTGTATTATTTAACTTGTTAATTATTTCTCACGTACTACGGGTCTGTTCTTTTTGGAAGTAAATTGGGGTAGATAAAAGGGTGAAGTAGATTGAGATTGGGTGAAGTATGTTGAAGTGGGTTGAGGTAGGTTGAAGTGAGTTGAATTTTTTTATGTGATAAATTAAACTTGATTAAAATAGTAGAAGTGAGTTGAAGTGGGCAGAAGTGGGTTGAAGTACGTTGAAGCGGATTAAAGTGAGTTGAGATTGGTATTTTAAAATTGACCCACAAAAAGAACAGACCTATTACTCTAGCTAGCTCAATTTTTTTTTACTGAGCTTCCACCGGCTGTGATCAAACATTGATAGGGATCAAGGGTTGGCTTCCCATACTAAATGATAGTATACATGTCATATTCACTACTCTTGTCAGTCTATTAATCTAAAATTAAAGGACATTTCTAATCCTCCTTTCAGAAATAAATGATAGGCAACAAAGCATGGCATGTTAATCCATTATTGTAAAAAGCATATTATAAATTGACAAATTAATTAATTAATGATTAAGATCGATGGCAACCACAAAAGCCGAGATAGGTCATTCATCTATCAACGTAACCTCTAACCAATTGTCTGAGGACCCCGTGAGCCGTGACCTTCATATAATGCCAAAACATGAAGACGTATTATAAATTTATGACACGTCGTCTTCATTATGATGCACCGCCCCCCCCCCCCCCCGGGGCCCCAAAAAAATGGAAGACATCTTTCACAATGGGCAACTATATGTGTATTCAATCATTTGTTTTTAGCTATTCATTTTTTTCTCGGTCCACAGCATATATAATGTCATTCAACTTTATGGGCATGTGATAAAATGGAATTCAATTGTAGCAAGATGATAAATGTTTTGGTACGTTACAAGACATTTAATTTCTTAAATCTCGAGTATCTTGTTTTGACTTAAAAATTATATTATAATATTTTTAAATTAAAACAAAATGCTATGATCGAATGGTGGAAGCATATTACAACTTACAAATTACGTAAAATCATTTTTTTATCTATAATTTACCACATTTTTAAAATACGCACATTATATGCCCTCGTGGACAGGGTTTGTCCGATTAAGATGTCATTTAATACTTCATCGAGAAATAGCTTACGCATATTTAAGATTAGCAATTTATAATTAAGTATAATCATTGAGAATTTAGATTTTAAATTAGAAAATACGTTATTTGAAAGTGAAACAAAACATTTAATAGTATCTTGCGATAAGACATGTATTAATTATCACTCTTCAATTATATGCATGAGGTTCACCTAAAATTAAAGTAATCATTGCAAGCATTTTTAATTTAATTGGATAAAAGATGATATGCCAATCATAATTTTTCAGTTAATAGATAGAAGTAATAAGAAAAATTAAAGGTCATTATTTAATGTAAAATTATACTAATTTTTATGTGAAGTGGTCACATGGTGATCTATTTGAGATCGTCTATATAGCAAGCTTTTCATGTTTAATCGGCGCCACACTTAGGTCATGTTCTTTTCAGTGAAAAATGATGAGTATGGGATGGGTAAGTGTGGAAAATAGAGGGGAAGGAGTGGATGAGAGTTGGTAACAGTGATATTTTTTTTTAAGTGTGCAAAAAGGGAAGAATAAGTGGGTGAGAGTTAGCAGAAGTTAAATGAAGTTGGGGAGTTGAATGAAAAAGTGTGGGAAAGGAGGGAAGGAGTGGGTGAGAGTTGGAATGAGTAGTATTTTTGTTTAAGTGTTGGAAGGAATGGGAAGGGGGGAAGGAATGGGTGGGTGTGGGAATGAGTGAGTTGGGTTCATTAAATCGCGAAAAGAACAGGACCTTGATGAGCATGTAATCCGTCTCACAATAAGTGATGATAAGACTATTTTACACATAATTCACAGGTGAAATTATAAGATATGAGTATGACTATACGGCTAGCTATTTTAGTTAGCAAGTAAAGTCCACAACAAGTACTATCAAAATTTTTTATATGAACTCCATTTATTCAAATTTAATATCAATGTCTTACCCTTAAACTATTGAAATATCAAATATGTGATATAGAAGAGCTATATTCCTAATGAACTAATAATAATTCGATTTTGATAAAACAGATGGCGGACCAACAAACCAAAGACATTTGAACTATTGAAATGATGACTCGTGCAATTTTCAAAGCCTTGCGTCATATGATGACCGTCGAATGACTTCAAGCATACATCAACCAAAGAAGCATGCAAATTTGTTTTCTTAATTAATGTGGTACACATGCTCCCATTTTCTAAATTGAATATGTTGGAGATAATTAACAAAGTCAAAAATCAAATAATGAGGGAAGTTGTTGGTAAAATAGTGCCCATTCAGTGATAAATTTAAACATATAAAATACAGATATTCATCAATTAAACTACCCATTTTACAAGTATTCATATATACCAATTTAACCTCCTTTAAAATATAATTCACTGAAATTTTTCTGGTTAGGTGTTCATGAAAAACCCCAACGGTCAACATAGATCTACCCATGCCCTCATCAGTTTCACGTTGTACCTATTCCAATGCATGCGTGTCAAGAAGGATGATTTGCTGTCATTGTTCATGTTAGAGGATGAAATAAAGCCTAATTTTAGGCCTTTTTTTTTCAATTACGTTTATAATTTAACAATATTATAGCATAGTCATAGAACTAATTCCATCAAAAACATCAAGATAGAGTATACATTAATTTAATATATACTGATATATATTTATTTATATCGATTGGTAAAATTATCTATCTTAAAACAAGTTAAATATATGAAATTCAAACTCGTTATATCATAATGTATAGTATCACATTAAGCATTGCAGAAATGCACACATGAACGTGGGAAGAAACAAGAGATGTAAGGGATTAGAGAAGGTGCCTTTCTTTTGTCAAATCTTTGGAATTTAAGAAAAATTTGCCGGCAGGGAGTAACTGTAAATGGCACAGATGCTGTTTGCCTAATGAAGTTAGGTATCCTCAAATGATGCGGTTAGAGGCAGTAGCTTTCCTAGTTAGCTTAATTTAGAGTTAGTTAACAATCTGTTTTATTTTTTATTTTTTTGGTTTTGTAACGAATAATATTTGCATAATTAAGGCCCTGTTCTATTTCGCGTTTTTTAGGATTTAGCTAAGAGCTTACATCTTCTTACAGCTTCTTACATCTTCTTACATCTCCTTACATCTCCTTACATCTTCTTACATCTCCTTACATCTTCTTATATCTCCTTACATCTCCTTACATCTTCTTACATCTCCTTACATCTCCTTACATCT
>JACYFF010031959.1:5314325-5368764 GCA_017589665.1 Selenicereus undatus
CTTTAGTGAGTTATACAGAGTTTTTAGTGAGTTGATTTGAACGGATAGTAACATATTTTAGTAAGCTATACAAAATTTTTAGTAAGCCAAATTCAAATGGACAGTATCATGTTTTAGTAAACTATAGTGAGACAAGATTTGATTGTACAGATAATCCTGTACAATCAATTGTATGATCTAATAATAAAAACTTTTAAGTTAAATTAATACATAATTGACGCTGACATTAGTAAATTATCAAAAAATAATAATATATCAATTTTCTATTTGTTTTGAAAATATTATAAATTTATTAGAAAATATGAGTGGCATACTTTACCTAATATATCTCATCAAAATATCAAATCATGTCAACTTTATATCAACCTTGAATCGTATCATATCAAGGTCATGTTTCCGTCTTTACAGCCAATGCCCAATAGCTGTCTAGATACACCCCATGGGCCCCCATGGGCTATGAATCATCGAGAGAATCCGAAGACCTTAAAAAACAATTAAAGTACTAGACCCGTTAACCCGCTTTCCATTTGTTTCTCCTCGCTTTCTCGCCGACAAAATCCAAGTTTAAAAAAAAGGAAAAAGAAAAATTCAACAACAGCTCTTTCTCCAACTTAACCACCACACTCCTCCTTCCCTTTTTACTAGTTTTTACTCTCACTACTCTACTGCTCATTCGCAGCCCCAAAGCTTCGACTCTCCCCCCCCCCCCTTCCCTCTCTCTTCTGCTCCAATGGTGGTCGACACCACACGAATTCACGTTCTCTCTCCTCTCATTTCGATGGCTGTTTGATCATCATCATCTTCTTCTTCTTCTTCTTCTTCAAGTCATTGAATCTTCTGTGATGTTATTCAATTTAGTTGCTCAATTCTAGGTCACTCTTGTCCACAATGGCGGTCCTCTCTTTTACTTTTTCTTTCTCTCTCCGCTTTCTCATTGCTTCCTTCATGGCATTTGCCTTTGTTCGAGCAAACACTGACGCCAATGACGGTATTTTGTTCATTCTGTTTATTCAAGTTTCGTCTTTTTAGTTAATGGGGTTATCTCCTCAGCTTGCTTTTTACTGGATTCTTTCATTATTTCTTGTTCAGCGTGAATTGAATTAAATTTTTTAGTTTTAGTGTGATTTGCGTTTGTGTTCTGGGGTTGAATTTTTGTGGTCCACTGGTCCCTTTGAGTGATATTTTAGTAGAGTGTTTGATGATTGTGGGATAAAAGAGCGGGAGGAGAGAGAAAGTAAAGTTAACGGAGAAAGAATTATGATCGATCCTGGGTGGAACCCCTTTTGCAGGATTTGATTTCGTGGAATACATTCAAAGTGGGGCCTGAATTTTGTGTTCGAACTTTGAACTGTCAAAATGTTTGTTTGCTTGCTTTGAGTTTCTCAATTCTGTTCTTAATGTGGCCAAAAAATTTAGCCCAAATAAGGCTGGTAAAGGAGAAGAGAAACTTTGGGGGACCTTTTGTAGTGATCCCATTTTGGAAATATATAAGACCCTTTATTCTTCCAAATTGGCTTGTAGCCCCTTTGCTTGAAGAATCTGTGAACTTTCAACCTTAGAGGAGGAAAGAAACCCAACTGTTTTCTTTTTAAAATTTTGGGTTTGGTGGTCCTGCAAATTATTCGTCCTCTGGAGCTAAAGACATGATCTGATCGGTTTTCTTGCTAATTATGTTATATCATTCCTTTTTTGTTATTTATGGAGTCCTTTGTTTTTTTCAGTGCAAGCTCTTCAAGTTTTGTATGGTGCCTTGAATAATCCTTCTCTGTCGGGCTGGAATTCGAGTGGAGGTGATCCCTGTGGGGAATCTTGGCAAGGGGTCAAGTGTGATGGTTCAGCTGTAATCTCCCTGTATGTTTTTCTCATGCTATTGTTTTCTGGGTTGCATGCTTATAGTTTTATTACCAGTTCATGGTGTGTTTTTTGATGGCTTGACAGGGAACTTTCTGGTTTGGGACTAATTGGGACCATGGGATATTTGCTTTCTAACCTTGTATCACTAAAGACAATGTGAGGAACACCCAATGCTTCATTGTCTTCATTTGAAGTTGAGCGATATTGAAATCACATTTGAACAATTTGTCATGGAATTTCGCTTGCAATTTTGTTGGCAGGGATTTGAGCGACAACAATATTCACGATGTGATCCCTTTTCAGATGCCACCCAATCTAACTACCCTGTAAGGTTTAGACTTAGCTGCGTATGAATCTTGCATGCAGTGGAAAGGGATTGGTTTGAATTGTCTTATTTTGTACTTGCTTGGCCTCTGTGCATGCAGAAATCTTGCCAACAATAACCTCAGTGGAAGCCTACCCTATTCAATTTCAGGGATGGTTTCACTTAATTATTTGTAAGTGGGCCCTATTTCTTGTGTGTGTTGGAATTCAGATTGCATCAGATCATTTTGCTAGTTCTCATCAACTGTGCTTCCTGCTCTCTAATTGCAGGAATGTCAGTGGCAATTCTCTATCCCAGTCAATTGGGGATGCATTCGCCAATCATTCTGCACTCGCAACCATGTAACTCAAAGTCCAACCATTAGAATACATGCTTACTGTGTCTACTATGGCAATTGCATTCGATGAATGCTGTCTGATGTTGACTGCAGATTCTTATAGCAGTGTAGAAATCTTTTTTAAAATGTTGACTGTGGCTGTACCATGTTCTGCAGAGATCTCTCTCACAATAACTTGTCTGGGGATCTTCCAAATTGTATGAGTTCCTTGTCCAACCTTTCAACCCTGTGAGTGATTGTCAGAGCTGACTCGTTTTATGATTTTATGCTTTTCCTATCAATATGTATTTTGTTAAGACATCTCATTGTTCCCTGCCATTTTGCAGGCATGTTCAAAACAATCAGTTAACTGGTTCACTTAATCTTCTTGTTGGTCTTCCGTTGGATAGCCTGTAAGCTCGCACTTGAGATGCCTCACTATTTGATTTTGTCTAATTTTATTATTGTTCATTTTTACGTAATTATTTAAGTAGAAGAAGTACTGAGTACTGCATCACACATGTACAAGACAGGAATGTCGCAGAAAATCACTTTACAGGATGGTTACCACAGGAACTGAAGTCAATACCCAATTTTGTGTAAGCTATTGTTCCTCATCTTTTTGTTTTAATAGTATTTTTTTGGATTGTTTCTTTTTTTTCTTTTTTTTGGGGGGGGGGGGGGCCGGGGATTTTCTTGGCATAGCTGTTTTCCAGATAGATTTTCCTATTTGCTCTTTTTTGTTTTTGACAGGTATGATGGCAATTCATTTGACCACGGCCCTGCTCCGGCACCACTACCATATACCCCACCTCCTTCTGGAAGATTTAGTAAACGGAATCATAGCAGTTCAGGAGCCAGTGCTCACTCATCTGAGGGTTCTAGTCAGCAGTCATCTCATGGACATAATAAGTCTTTAACTATTGTAACAGTTGTTGGGATAGTCTTAGCTGCTTCACTCTTGCTTCTGCTTGGCTTGCTTGCTCTACTGTTCTGTAAGAGGAAACAGAAAACAGAGGATAGTGGTGGCCAAATGTCAGTGGGAAGTGTCTCCAATAGTGGAGGAAAAGGTGGAATTTCCTCGTACATCATATTTCGTTAGCAGATGCCCCCCTGCGGTTGACTTAATTATTCTTAGCATTGACCAATGATTCTGAATGTTAATTCTGAAATTTGACTTCTAAATTATCTGCAGCCTTATATTCATTTATTTAGAACTAGGTTAACAAATTGGTTCTTTTTCTTTTTTTCGTTTTTTGCTTCCTATTTTCTACATCTTTGGAGCAATCTGCTGATGTTCATCACCTCTATGGTTTTAGTGTGTTATGTTTCCTCTGTGTGATTATGTAGTATTTCTAGCAATCAGGTAAACCAATTCAATAGGAGTATCACTAATTCTATGCAATCTCTGAGAACAGCTCATCGGGTTGATCAGAACTTTTTAGTTATGCTTGACATTCCTCATGGAATAACTTAGGCAGATTTGTGGAGTTTTTGATGAGACAAAATAGAGGTAGGTACTGCCCTCCAAGATAGATTTGCTTTGTGGTTAAATAATGGATTGGTGAGGGTTGAAACAAAGTACCAGATTTGCTCACGCCAGAGTGGAGGAAGCTCAACTTGTTTCCAGATTCCATATGTTTTCACCTTGTTAAATTAGAACATGATCACATGATAAAGCCTTGGTTTAGGTGGTTGTTCAATGGACTAACAGTTACAGCTGCTGACTTCATTCTATTTAGTGTGATACTGATTACCATGGCTTGTTGAACAAGATTGCTACCTTCTATTTCTGATCCAATTCATCAAAGAAGATTCGATCAGTTATGGTCATGTGGAGTTTATTTTTGGATTTGAAGTTCTGTGGTTACTGTACTGTTATTCTTTCGTGCAACTAATGTTGCTTGTATCCATCATATATATATGTATTTTTTGATGATATCTTATGTTCTGTAGTTACTGTACTTTTATTCTTTTGGTGCAACTAATGTCGCTGGTATCCATCCATATATATATACATATATTTTTTGATGATATCGTATGATCTGTCTTGCAGTTATTATGGATATGCAAGAGCTGAGAGTTACAAGCACAGCTGCAGTGCCTGATATGAAACCCATTCCATCTGAGAAGTTGACAATTGATAAAATACAGGGGAGAAGTGGGTCCTTGAAACAAATGAAGTCACCTATTACTGCTGCTTCTTATACAGTTGGTTATCTTCAGACTGCGACAAACAGCTTTAGTCAAGATAATATCATAGGTGAAGGTTCACTTGGTCGTGTTTATAAAGCAGAGTTCTCTAATGGCAAGGTAAATTATGAAATTTAACTTTTCTACTTCCTATTATTTCATGACATCGATATTATAGGTATTGCTTGAGGTTCTGCAACACTTACTGAGGGATTCAGCCGAAATTAAGCAGCCAATTTGGGAGCACGAATTCTTCATTAACCATTCCTCTTAGGCTCTTTGATGCAGCGGAACTTACAATTTCTAATCGTCCATCTTAAAAATTTTCCCTATTCTCAACTGTTTTCTGTTTACCATGATGATGACCTGGATCCTTACATGTCTTTATATATATTCCTTGAATTGTGCTGTTGCCTCTTGCGTTCTCCTCTTGATGGGGCGCTGCCTATTATATGAGTTATACTTTATTACTGAGCTGATAGAATTTAGATACCACAATGGAGATGTGTTATGAATAAAGTCTTTTAGATTCATCAGGTGCTTGATTACTGACTTTCTCTCTGTGATGAGTTTCATTACAGTTTGCCCTTTCATGTGCTATCTTCTTCTTGCGCTGATTTGGGGTGACTTTAGGTCATGGCCGTTAAGAAGATTGATAATTCAGCACTATCCTTGCAAGAGGAGGATAACTTTCTTGAAGCTGTGTCAAATATGTCACGCCTCAGACACCCAAACATTGTCTCACTAGCGGGATATTGTTCAGAATATGGACAGCGTCTTTTGGTGTATGAATACATTGGGAATGGGAGTCTGCATGATATGCTACACTTCTCTGATGATGGAAGTAAAAGATTGACGTGGAATGCACGAGTTAATGTTGCACTTGGAACAGCCCGAGCTTTAGAGTATGCTGCCTTATATCTATTTGGTTTCCCTGTTAATTCTATCCTGTCATCAACTTTTTGGTCTGAAGACCTAACCCTTTCTCAGGTATTTACATGAGGTGTGCTTGCCATCCGTTGTACATAAAAATTTCAAGTCAGCAAACATTCTTCTTGATGAAGAGTTCAATCCTCACCTGTCAGATTGTGGGTTGGCTGCTTTAACACCAAATACGGAGAGACAGGTAAAAGACTTATGGCTGAACAATGCCTTTGTCTCTAGTATAGTCATGATGTTTCTGAGTCATAATCATTCCATTGAGCGTGCCTAATATGGTTGAATGATATACCTGTGGATTTCTTCTGATGATCATGTGCTGAGCTTCAGTGGGTTAATTTTAAGCACTGTATGCCTCAACAGAGTTGATAATCAGCTTCCAGAATCCAGAGTGGAAATGTGCTGATAAGAGTGGGGTTTTGTAGTTCGATCACCATTTTTGAGTTGATTCTTATTTAACTAAAAAGAACATTCAACATGGATCCTGCATGGCTGTGTTCTAGGAGAACCTAATGTGTCCAGCCTTATCCCTGCAGCCAGTCATGTTTTTTACGACTTTTACATTGAGAATGTTGGACGTGAGTCCTGAGGAGTGTCACCTATCTAGACATCGGAGCTTTATGATCCTAATCCTGAGAAATTTGATAATCCTGAGAAACTGCACATCAAATCTTCGTATTTGCAAATGATTGATTTCAAGCAAAAATCTCATGAGGGTGGAAGCTAACTCTGTTGGTTCGTCTTTTCACAGGTTTCCGCTCAAATGGTGGGTTCTTTTGGTTACAGTGCTCCAGAGTTTGCCTTGTCAGGAGTATACACCACGAAAAGTGACGTTTATAGCTTTGGAGTTGTGATGCTGGAGCTTTTGACTGGGCGTAAGCCCTTAGATAGGTTTAACCTTCGCTTCATTTTGTTTCTTGATGTTCATTAGGAGGATTGTTTGCTCTGTTTCTTATAAGCATGCTATCCTTTTCAGCTCAAGACCAAGATCGGAACAGTCACTTGTCAGATGGGCTACACCCCAACTGCATGATATTGATGCTCTATCCAAAATGGTTGATTCTGCTCTAAAGGGCATGTATCCAGCAAAGTCATTGTCTCGTTTTGCTGACATTATTGCCCTTTGTGTTCAGGTAGCTTGTTTGCTTGAGATCCATGTTCATAGCTTTTACACTTCAACTATATTTTTACTAGTATTTGTGGGTCTCTTGGAAATAACCTCTTTGCTTGTCATTTTAAGACTGTATACACCTCAACTTCCTCTAACCGCACTTTGGTGGGATCCACACTAAGCTGTTATTCAGTTCAATTCCTGCTCCATATTCTTTATGGTATATATATTCATGCCATCAACCTGATTTCAAAACCCTTCATTTCTGTTGGTAGCCTGAGCCAGAGTTTCGACCACCAATGTCAGAAGTTGTACAAGCACTAGTTCGATTGGTGCAAAGGGCGGGAAGTGCCAAGAGGAGACCCAGTGATGATTCAGGGTTTGGTTTGAAGACACCTGATCATGATGTGATTGACATGCCGTTCTGAGGCCTTGCAACTCAAATTTAATCAGCACCCATTTTGTATAGAAAGGACAATGACAATCAAAGTCAAGTATCTGCTTCCGCCTGTTCAGTTCAAGGGAAGACATGGAAAACGGGCGTGCTCATAATCAAAATCAGGGTTGAAGAAATCTGGAATTATTTTCCAGAGCTTATAACAGAGCATGCACGGCACGGGTACATATATATCCCAATTGCAATGTAATTAAAATTCTCTACCTGTTAGATTCATGTACATTAGAAAAGTCTTTCTGGCCTGGTCAGATAAATTGTCCCCTGGATTATTTTTTACAGTATTTTCTTCTTTGAGCTGCATTTTTTCTCCTTTTTTTTTTTTACCTCATATGTACTCAGTTTCAACTTTCAAGAATAATGTCTCGTATTGTAATTCAAAAAATGACCTGAAATAACTTTTCAAACGTATGTCTGTTCAATTCTTTGCGCTTTTAGCTTTTGGATGCTGTTAGCTTGTGAAAGTATACAACATCAACACCTCCCAGTGGATCCCGATTTTGTGAGATCTGTGGAGATCCAGATGTAGGCAATCTTACCTCTACCGATATTCCTACCCGTAAAGAGGTTGATTCCAAAAGACTCACAAAAAAGATTTTGTGAAACCATTTTATAGAAGAATAATTTTGTGAAAACATTTAATAGAAAAATAGGGATACCCGGTGAGGAATGACTAGGATATAATAATAAATCCCGTTGCCGAGCTATGTACCATCAGAACAATAAATCAAAGAGCGATACCATACCTTTACAATCAGATGTAATCCAATGAAGTCTCTTCCCAGATGAAAGCAATACCTGCATACAAACACAACAAACGAAAACCACTACCCGAACTAAGCTACGGAAATCGAAGGCCAACTACGAGGTCAACTCTCTGCGATTTAAGATCTTAATCCTATCCCGCCAAAGTTTCCTATCCTGAGTCAGGTCCTCCATCAAACCTATAATTCTCAAGTCCTCTCTGATCACTTCGTCCAAACTCTTCTTTGGTCGACCCCTCCCTCTCTTGTCTTCGGGGGGACGTTAATGTTCTCACATCTCCTCACTGGAGCGTCCACACTCATTCTTCTCACATGGGCAAACCATCTGAGTCTTGTTTCTCTCATCTTATCTTCGATGGGAACTACTTTAACAAGATCTCTGAATACTCCATTGCTAATTCTGTCTAACCTCGTATAACCACACATTTGTATATTTCATTAAATTTGTATGACACATGGGGAGAGAGTTTGCTTCTTTATACAAAAGAGAAACTTGCATCCAAAATGACCGACCTTGCTTGAGAGATGTATTTGTGAAGCTGGCACCAACTGATGCTCCAAAGCTTATAAGAAGTAATTCCATCATCACATTCAAAATACCGCCCCCCCCCCCCTCCCCCCTCTTCCCCTGTGCCCTGTGGTACCCCGAAAAAGAGGGGGAAAGTGTCTTTAAGGTATCATGATTACGTTTGATCATGATCAGGAATGCTGGAACACCAAACAATCTACCGCAGGGCCCCCCCCCCCCCAAAGTGGTTAGAATTGTCCACTGAACATCTCTCATTTCTTCACGGCATTACCTGTAAGAATCAACCGGTAATTATACTCTCCATTCCATCTAAAGAATTCTTGTCTGAACTCAAGGTTGACCTCTTGAATATGGACACAGGACACCCCATTCTTCATTAGAAGCAGAGTAATCGTAAAATAGCTGAATCTCAAATATAATCCGATCCCTGTTTAATATTAGGCCTTCAACCAGATGTTTGCTCGTGGTATCAGTCAAAAGATACCGCGAGGAAAAGACATGAGTGGAACAAACGCTCCGAAAGAAGGGAGAATGGAAAAACAGGGGAGGGAGGCGCTGGAGTCGTGAATTCAAAACTGGTCAGATTTAGAAATTGGACAAAAATGTAAAAAAGTATTGTTTCCGTTGCCGGGACTCGAACCCGGGTCTCTCGGGTGAGAGCCGAGTATCAAACCATCTAGACTACAACGGATTGTGCTCTTTTGTGCCGTACTAACATATTAGAGCAAGACATCTAAGGAAGGAGTCAGTTACTAACCCCCCTAGTCTTCTGACCAGTCTTTCATTTCTACATTACTTATAATTTCACCTGAAGTACCCACTTTTTCCTTCTAAAAAAATTATTTTTTGGTTTTACATAGATAAATGTAAGTATGATTGGGGTTCAGGTAGAAATTCTAACTCCGCTTATGGTTTGCCCATGCTTTCCTATGCAAACGTACATATGTGGGTTCAAGCGACAAATGTTATATACTTAGAAGTATAAACTTTTTAATAATTGAACTAACTTTTTTTTTCAGACAAGATCACATGACACTTTTTATTCATGTGTACTTATAATATAGATAAACCTTAATATATATGTATTTGTATGACTTGTGAAAATACATATTTCTAGCTACAAGATGACCTACGTCATATAGCTAATTATATGTATTTATATGACCTATGTTATACGAATTGGGTCACATATATTGGGTCAATATATATGTATTTATATGACTTGTGGGAATAAATGTTATAGGAATTGCTATGATATATGAATTGCTATGTTATGGGAATTGTGGCATGCACATATTAATATATGTCGTGCAGACAGTTATAGTACTAAAATTGGGTCACAATTCCTATATCATGCTTGTAGAAATAAATTGTCTAAGTCAAAATTCTCTAAACCCCAATAATATATTAGTAGGAGCGTCTATAAAATATTATTTTATTTGATTATCCAAGTTAGTGATCTGCATGATGTAGAGTAGAGAAATGGTTGACTTTTCTGCAATCTGCCGATAAATAACTGCCAGAGGTTTAGCACAAATAATGGATGATTTGGGGGGGGGGGGGGCGTACGTGAGTGAAGCTCAACTTGCATGGGTTTGCCAACGTACCCAAAAGCCAAAGTTACAAGCATGCACCGAGAAACCTTATCTTTTGTCTTTTCTTTCTTTCCATCTTTTTTGGAGGCATCACTAAAAAATGATAAATAGGGTTTAAATACTTATTTTTTACATATCAGTCTAAAGATTTCGTCAACTAAATTAAATGATATTCGAATACTTGCACAATCATTTAGCTAGTTATGATTATGAGTTTAGACAAATTATTAAAGAGAAATTAAATTTCGTTAGCATGCAATAACAAATGTTAATCCATCCAACATATTTTAAAGTAACTAGGTATGTTCTAAGCATTACTGAATTAACTTGTATTATTAAGGGAAGTTTAGGAAAGTTTTCTCTTGCTTTTGGGTTTTTTTTTTGGAAACTAGTAATTAACCCATATATCCTTAGACTAAAAATGGTTAATAATTGATTTCAGTACGTTAATACGAGGGGAATTTTCAACTTTTTAAAGATCTATTATTGAGTACTGTTTGTTGTGGTTTCGCATGGATGCATGCGAGTATGCAACACAACCACTTGCTTGTCGTGCAAGCACGTTAAGGATACTATAATTGAAGAGCACTTAGTCGGATGGCAAGTGTTGTCTTTCCCATGCTCTCCACCAGGGTTCGACTCAGGGAGATGCATATGTTGTACTTTATGCGCAGTTGTGCGGTTGGGCTTGGTTTTTGGATTTGTTGCTTGGGCTTTGGTATCTTACTCCCTCACTGCCCGTTGTGGTTCATTGATGACCTCTAAGATAGAGCCCTAATGAACTGGGCATATTTTACCTGTGTAAAAAAAATAAAAATGCTGAGGATACTGTAACACGCACAAATAGCTATTAAACGTGTTAAAACCACCAAACCGTATTGCAAACTCCAGTTAAATCATAATAGTTAATACTAATATTTATGTTCAAACACCATCAACACCCACGGAATGTCTCCATTCACACCTACTCAAAAAACCTAAGGTGGCAATTGGTTGAAATCCAAAATCCATCTGGATTTAGGGTGAAGGAACGAAAATTTCCATTTCCGTCATGTTTCATTTGTATGAACTTTTTTTTGGGTTCACTTTCAATCATACACCTAACGATTTCACCGATCAACAAGATATGTGTTTGCTTAAACACGATGTTGAGACTCAAAAAGCCATCCTCATACCCTATGGCTCCCTTAATTCGATCCCGATGAAGCCGAAGCAACCGACAACATCTCATAGATCTCTTTCTCTCACACAAAGACACATGCACATACTCTTGTATTGCGAGACAGCACTTATCAGGGATTCTGGCACCAAAATTACAGCATGGCTAAACCAAGTTATCTTTCTGCACAGAGTTTTCAATTACAGAGAGAAGCGATCACTTGTGCCTAAGGGAGACAAACACACAGGGGACAAACTACAAGCCTCACAGTTTTTGGGCACAAGCATGGCCATCAAGTTCACAGCTGACATTACAACTCTTACAAACACTGGTTAGTTCTACAGGTGACTTTCAGGCTCTGCAAGGGTATGCCAACGCAATCCCTTTCATCTCTTCCTCCTCTTGTTCTCAGCCTGCGACATCAGAATTATCCAAATCAAATAAGTGCTGGAAAGCTGCCAGAACAAAATCAATTCAAAGCCTGGAGCTTATGACTGGATTGACATTATCCCATCGAGTAAAACATTTATGTCGGGACTATTGGGGCAAGGGAGAGGGGGTTCCAACTTCCAAAGACTTTAATGGTCCTGAACTAAAGCCTGGCTAAACATTACACAGTAAATCCCTCACACTGCGAGTGTGCTGCAGAGTCAATGCTGGAATAGAAAAGAAGGGAGGGGAAAACCAACAATCATAAAATAATTAGTTTTTCTCTTACGGGGAAGGGCGGGATAAAAATACGGGCAGTTTCCTTTCACACATTTATTTGTTAATAGCACATATTTCTACTTCGTTCAACCAAATATTTCTTTGAAGTTTGTCAGGGCCCAGTCTCTTAACTTGTTCTTCCTTCAGGATCATCAACACAGCAGAGAAAACGAGCAGGGAGGTGCCTGGTCAAGGAGCACTGCTTCCTTAAAAGTAGATTAAGCAAATAATGCAATTCTTTATTATCTAATTATAGACTGTTGAAATTTACCACATGCCCATGTGGAAAAAACATACAGGAGCAATACAAGATGACAAAGACACTGGCAATGACTAAAGTTACATATTAATTTAAGACAGACCTTCCCACGAATAGGAGGATAGATAGGAGTTTATACTCTTCAGGTAATGACACACCCTGTTTCTTGCTTAAATGTGGCACAAATAGGCAAAATAAGAAGAAGAAAAATGAGATTATAACAAGTAGCACACCAGCAGAAAATGTAAATGAAAAAGCATCATCAACTGCAGGCACAAGTAGCTCTCGTGGGATAGCATACAATTGGACCACCAATAAAAGAGAGAAAAGTGAGTGAAATAAGAAGCATCAAAAAACCTGTACCGCATCAACTGCTAAATTTCTAAGGTCAGCCAGTTAAGTCAAGAACCAAACAATTGTCTAGACAACAATTGCAAGGCAAGGAGAAGCCAGAGCACTCAATACACTCAAGGCATTCTTACACAAGATCATAAGACATTTAAGATTGATGATCATGCATTAAAACAGTAGATGAATTGAATGGAACAAAGATATAACAACGCCAAAATGGGAAAGATATTGCACCTTGCCATCAGCCATCGGTGATGCAGAGAAAGTGTTGCCAGCTTTCTTGGGATCTTCTTCAGACACACAATCAGAACAGAGAAAGTGATCCAGTTTCTTCGCTTCTTCAATTGTCATGCCCATGCAAGACGGATGAAACCTAGAGGCATCTTGCCTTCATCAGAGTGTGATAGAAACTATGATACTATAAATTTTAATTTATACCCCTCCTTTGGACCCACCACAATTGACAGCCTACCATGAAAACTCTAGTTGCTAATAATAGCCCTTGGGGAGGAAAACTAAATTGAACCCAGTGCTACTAGACTTGGATACAGGCTAACAGTCCCCAAAAGATCAGTTCTGCCGGTAATTTTCCATATTTGCTAGCTTATGGTACTTAAGTGTCTAACTAGGAGTTCCAAAGATTTGCATTGCAGAAAGAAGACTCTCAGAAGCATAAGTTGAGTCACAATTCAATTCAAAAATAGCTAGTCAAAGAAATACAAAGCAAGATTGAAGACTTTGAAGTTCATTCATCATTTTCCAATTTCAGCAAGATGCACTCAGTATCACAGTAATACAAAATTCTTGAAAAAACATCACACATTTACACCATATCAACACTAATGCGTATCTCAACCCTACAAACTAGCTAACACACTTCAACATTAAGCACCCTAATACCCAAACGAATCAAACTTGAGTTGAGGAGAAAATACCAGTCCTTGCAGCCCTCACATTGCACCATAAGATCATCCGGGTTATACGGCATTTCACACTTGCAATACCTACAACCAAACCAACACCAATCAATAAAACTCCACAAAAAATCATTCAAAACCCAAGCCCGAACTCGAAAGTAATCACCAATTCAACACAATCACAACTAAAAGCAACACCACTCACACAGCAACACGGTCAGGAGTGAAAGCCCCAGTAGCAGCCTTATACTCAAATCTACAAAAGTAATCATCAGCTCCAACATTCTCAAGCTTAGTGTAGTTCTTGAAAGAGTGAACAGTGCACTTCCCTTCAATTGTATGAGCACTCTGTACATCGTAATGGTCAGACAAGAAGAGCTCTTTTGCCCCATGAAACTGCCTCCTTCCTCCCAACGATTCCTCTGGCCTATAATACCATCTCACTCTTACTTTCACGTTATTCCGACTATCAGCTTCGATCTTCTCAACTCGCGCTACATATGGAGGTTTTCCCACGTCGGCAGGTCGCATCAAAACGCAATCTCCAGCTGAAATCAAAGCAATTGGCGAATTATAATCCAATCAAGCTGTCAATCCCAAAAAACACTAGAACCCTATAATTTTTTTCTACAGATGATGAGATTAGGGGAGTCGATTACAGGGATTAATTACCTCGAACGACCTTGTTAGTGCCTTTAATGGTGTATGAATCAAGGTCCCGCTTTCCAGGACGAGTCTTTGCCATTGATGACGAAAGATGAAAAGCGAGCTAATGAGAGAGGTGATTGAAGAAGAAATGGGGGATTTTGTGGAGGAAATTGAAGGGGGAAAACCCTAGATTTTGGGGGGATGACAGAGAAAGAAACCCTAACTCTTCTGGAATTTCATGGGAGAGACTGTTGACTTCGGGCAGTGAGCGTGTATGAGTGTGTGTGAGCTTTGAGCCACAACTTAGAAATGGAAACAAATTTTTTTGTAGTAGACTATTAGCAGTTTGATTTTTATCCTAATCTGCCAACTACGTTATTGTGTGACTTCAGGTGTTATGAGGAGGATTTTTCCCTCTAAAGAAATGAATACACCATGAGGGAAGTAGAAATACTATTATTAGAGTATTTTTAACTAGAGTTTCGAATTTTTGAACTCTGGTATGTCACGTCAGTAAAAGTTCTATAATTTTGGAACTTACATTTCATCACTTCTCCAACCTATGAAACTCAATTTTAATCATCTAATAAAAATACTTGTCATTAACCCATCTTATAACACACAACCTATTTTTAAATTATTTAAAAATTATATACTTAATTAAAAAAAAACAAAAAAATATTAAAAAAAGCCAAACAATGGCCCGCAGGGAGAAACGGACAGACGTTCTCCCCTGCGTGTCACACGCATTTCAAGCCGACTAGGGAGACAAAAATAACACACAGCAGACATGCGGACCCTACCCTCTCCCTCGCATGTCTGCTGCTAGGATTAGGAATGCACTTACCTCTTCCCTTTTTTTTTGGATCTAGGTTTTGTAGAGGTAGAAATGAGTCGAATATGTTCAATCCGACTTATGAATGGTGGGTAAGACCACCGCATTGTTAATGGGATATGGGAGTGTGAGCAAATTCATCTTGGATAAAGGAAGGGAAATCGTGCTCATCCCATAATTAGACTAGAGTTGGGAAAATCTGAATCTGACTTGAAGTTATTAAAAAAAACACGAATCCGACACAAATCGAGCCGAACCGATTTCGACCTGAGGTCAACATAATTTGACTGTTTTGTTTGAAAACATATTATTTTGAGTAAATCTAACTATTTTCAAGGTTGATACGAAGTTGACACATTTACTGAATGGATCAACCCGAACCAGCCAGTTACCCAGCTCCAAATTAAACTCTGTAATTCTCCTCATATATGAAGTTCTAATTATCAATGATCAAACCAAAGCGATTTGCTTAATATGCAATCTGACAACCATGTAGGATCTATCTTTTTTAGCTTTAAATCGTCAACTTACTACTCATTTCAATTTCTTACAACTTTTTATAATTATGCATAGTCCCCCACACTACTGTTAATACATTTTTGCACCTTCTTACAACTCTTATGACCATCTATGAACATTTTTCTGTGCTCCTTCCTTCACGTATGCATTGTCAAAAAATTTCATTTTACTTGTCACATAACATTATCAAAGTCCTGAATTTTAAATAACCTTTATGACCTTTTGTTGGTCAAAAAGTTAACTTTAACGATAAATTCTCAAGGAAAAACAATAACGTCTATGGTTATCTTGCATATTTCAATATTTGAAATACATTTATAAGATAAATGAAGCAATTTCTTACTATTACTCATAGCTACTTATAGTTACTTTTAGAATTATTTACAATTGCTTGCAAATCTTTAATTACATCCTTTTACAACTCAAAAATTATTAAAATTACAATTTCTATTTCTTATTGTTGAGAAGAATAGGCCTGATTAAAAACAATGATTTTTGATCCTAAATAAATCATTAATAGTGTGTACCCTTTTCTCCTTTTTTGTAATGATGTGAAAAGTCGATATAATATAATAGAAGCAAAACGATAAAAATATTTTTGTATATTAGATGATACTGTAGTAATGTCGAATCACCTGTTTAATAAATAATTTTTTTATCCTGAATTGAAAATTCAACCATCATTATGATGCGTTTTGAAAGTGTTTTTTTTTTTATGTGAAACTTAGGTGCTTGAAATTTTCTCGTTGAAGAAAATTTGTTTTTCTTTTCTAAGAAAATGTCTTAAATTATCTTAACAAAGTCAGACATGTGAATAATTGAAGTAACAATGCCCTTCCCCCCATGGATGCATGGTAGGCCTTAGGTATGCCAGATGCTGTAATTTGCATAAGTCTGAATATCGAATTTGCTAAATAACAGAAATCTAATACATTTAGATCCTTATACTGCAGTTATGCTATGAAATGAAGTTGGTGTTGAAAATTTCTGCACATGAAATTTCTAATAGAAGCGGATGTCATTTAGTTTAACTTATTAAGTCTCTTACAGTTGCTATTAAAATTCTAGATTTGAATTCCGCGTATATAAGTCTTTACCTCTTATTCACAACCACCAAAAAAAATAAAAAAATCTAATAGAAAGTGTATTATCTGCATCCTAGTCGCGTTCTTGACTTTTATGCTCGTGTACGTTTTAAAACCCCCATTGTTGCTCTCAATTCTCCTCATTAATTAAGTAGCCTAAATGAATTATGTAAACAGTTAAGGACAGATTTGAATTATATAAGTAAGTAGCAAAAGACAGACTTATTCATGGGTCAGCATAATAATAATTTCAATTAATTTAGTTTAACAACTAATGAATGTCATTTTAAATGTAATTTTCGATGTATTGTAACATTCTGTTTTCTTGAAGATTATACTCCGTGGAGTACAATATATTGTACGTCTTTTTAATCAGAGTTTAACTCTAGCAAATTTAGATCAGTAGCAGCGCCAGGCCCGCATGGGACAAGTGGGACCCGCGTGTCTCCATGCATGGCAGACTTTGCTTGGCAGCCTGTGTGAATTGCGTGGGAAACGGGGGGTGGGGGGGAGAACGCACTAGCGATTCTCCCCGCGTGCCACTTTTAGTTTTGGCATTTTGTGATTTTTTTATTTATGTTTTTTTAAATGTCTAAATATTATTTAGGTAGTTAAAAAAATAATTATGTGTTATAAAGTGGGTCCAAAATAAAATATTTAATTCATTTGTCCTGAAATGAGTTCCATTGGTTAGAAAAGTGATGGAATGCAAGTTCCAAAATTGTGAAACTTTTACTGACGTGGCAGGCCAGAGTTCCGAAAATTCGGAACTCTGACTGGGAATGCTCTTATAATCTATGCTTTTGAACACATTGCACTGTGTCTTTTTCCTTAATTTCTCTAACGAAATTGGAAATTATTGTCTCCAATGAAGTCTATTTATAGTGCATGGGTATTAATATATTATACTACGGGCCTACTCTTTTCGTGGGTAAAAGGTTGAAGTTGGTATTTTTTTTTAGGTGGGTTGAAATAGGTTGAAACAGGTTGAAATGGGTTGATGTAGGTTAAAGTGGATTGAAGCTAGTATATTTTTTACGTGGTAGGTTGAAGTGGGTTAAAATAATAAGAATGTAATTAATGTGTGATAATTTATGAATTTATCCAAATTTTGTAGAATTTTAAATAATTCTTTTTTATTTTTTTATTTTGTATTTTTTAATTTTTAATTTTTAATTTTTTCATTTTACATTTTCAATTTTTAATTTTTTTATTTGTAATTTGTAATTTGTAATTATTTATTTATTTATTTATTTATTTATTTATTTAGTATTTCCTTTTTTTATATTTTTTATATTTCATGTCCTATATATTTTTTTATTTCTTATTTTATATTTTTTTATTTTTTATTTATTTATTTTATTTATTTATTTTTTATTTACTATTTAGTATTTTTTATTTATTTATTTATTTTTTTTTTTGAATTTTCTATAGCTTTTATTTGGAACAAAACTAAAAAGATAAAAAAAATTAAAAATAAACACAAAAAATTAAAAAAAATACAAAACTACAAAAATAAAAAAAATGAAATATAAAATTTAAAAATTAAAAAAATTAAAAATATATATACAAAAAATAAAATAAAATTAAAAATTAAAAATTAAAAATAAAAATTAAAACCAAAAATTTAAAATAAAATTTAAAAATTTAAAAATTAAAAATTTAAAAAAATTAAAAATTAAAAAGAAAAATTAAAAATTAAAAAATTAAAAAATTGGAAAATTGAAAAATTAAAAAATTTAAAATTTAAAATTTAAATTTTAAAATTTAAAATTTAAAAAAAAATAAGAAATAAAAAAATAAAAATAAAAATACAAATACAAAAACCAAAAACCAAAAAAATACAAAAAATACAAAAAATAAAAAATAAAGTAAAACATAAAAAATAAAAAATAATAAAAGAAAAATGAAAAATAAAATAATAAAAAATAAAAAAATTAAATACAAAAAAATTAAAATTTAAAATTTACAATTTAAAAATAAAAAAATACAAAAATAAAACAATTCCAAAGTACTATAATTTACAAAAAAGTGATACAGTGAACTTTTTGGTGCAAGAATGATTAAATCTCACATGATACTTTACAAATTATTAAAATTATGAAGGTGTTTGTTGAAATGAGTTGAAGTAGGTTGAAATTGGTATTTTTTTTTTCAAGTTGGTTGAAATAGGTTGAAATAGATTGAAGTAGGTTGAAGGAAGTTGAGGTTAGTAAATTACAATTGACCCATGAAAAGAATAAGCCCTACATATAGCACAATCTAATAATTGGAGCTTATTATCTCAGAATAAGGGTGAAAAAAATAAGAATATAATTTTAATAGCATAAAGAGTTATAATATAGCCAGTCTAAATACAAAAACCAATCAAATTAAAAGCATCTAGTATTTCAAAATCACTACCCAAAGTCAACCAATACCAACGCGAGCCTTTGGAAAAGACAAAATAAAAATTATGCATTCGCTAATATTGAGAAAAGGACAACTGAGGATTCAATTTTTTAAGCGTGTTTTAAAAGGATAGAGGACTCAATTAAGAGTACTTTTCTTTATTATGATGTACTTATGCACTTGTGTTTTATATAGAATATAGTTATTGTCATCTGTTTTATTAATATTTCTTCATTCATTTTCTGATGCTCATAGTTCATTTTTTCTATACAATCTTTTCGCAAAACGCTTTTTCTATAAAATATTTTCACTAAATCTTTTCATGGGTCTCTTGGAATCAGCTTCTCTAAGGATATGAATGCCTGTAAAAGTAAGTTGGCTACATCTGAATTCCCTCAGACCCCGTGAAAGAGCAGGATTTACACTGAAAAATGGTGTTATTATTGTTGTTTTCGAATTGTATTTGCTAGCTATTGTCATGTAGTTAGCATTTCTAAGATTTCACGTTTAACATTTAAGTTGTTCTTGTGTTGGAATGACTAGTGTGAGTTGGTGTTTGAAAAGCAACTTATTGAGTTTTAATATGTGGACATTAGTAGTTGCTAAAATCGTACCATTGTATTTGTTACTACTAGTATGATCTATGTTTAATAGTTGATTATAATGAACTTCATTAGTTACATTTATGAGATGTTACAATGGAATAAAAGAACAATAGATCTTATATGAAACCATATGATATAAGACATATTATGAGATACATACTTTTTATACAATAATAAAAATATTCTAGTATGAGTCTTGGTTGCACAGGGTCTAAAGAAATTTAAATGTAAACGACTTTACTTTTACATGTACCATTACCTATAAAGAAGTTGATTCTAATAGACTCGCAAAAAGAATTGAGAAAACATTTTGTGGCTGAAACTTTTTTGATACAAACAAGACACACACTTTTTCTGGTGACCTTTAATAATAATTTAGTTGATTAACAGTATATTTAATAGTCATTATGATAAAAGTTACTCATAAATAAATTAACCTTTAAGAAGCCATCTTCAGAGAGATTTGTCTCATAATAACTTTTATTTGAGATATCTCCTCAAAAAATTTGTGACAATGAGTTTTAATTTATAATTTCAAATTTTAATGTGCTTTTTCCTTTTTCTATAAAGCAAATAAAAGAAATCGATTGGAAACACAATTCTAGAAAGAGAAAAAAAAAAGAAAAAAGTACGGTTTAGAAAGACAGGTTCACTAATCACTGAATCCACGTGAATCATTTATGAACAAGGCCCGTCTATATGGGCCGCTTAGACCTGAACACGGGCCACAATCCAATCCACTCATAGACGTTGTCACCTCCTCCGGGGGGGGGGGGGCGCTCCTTTTAGACTTTAAATTTTCCCAATGTTTATGCTCTATCTGAAATTTTTAAAAATTTAATTTCAGAAAAGAAGCACAGACCAACATAATAAGAAAACATAAAAGGTAAAATTGACTCTGAGATCTAATATATTTAGTAACCGATGTTGATTGACTCGAGTGGTTTGAGTGTTTCGTAATATTTACCTCAAATAAGATAACATGTTTCAGTCTTCTTCTTTTTTTTTGGGGTAAATGTAAATAAGTATGTAGAAATCATTGTACCTTTATACAATCAACTATTAACTTGAATTTGGATAAACCATGGAACCCCAAAAAAAGGCCTCAATTTCAGCCATTATGTGTACTCTTGTTGGTGGTATTACGAATACAATTTTGTATGTGCAAAAAAAATAATAATCATGTTTTGTTAGTGCTGGAGTATGCGATGTTTAATCTGTCTGTGTTTTAATATTTAATGCAAAATCTAAACTTTTTTTTTCTTAGATGTACAAAAGTCAAGAGATGGACCATGCTCAACGACAGCCCTACTTTTTTGTGTCAAATATATCTTATTAAATTGAGGGTCAGAACGAGTTGAGGTTTGACATTAGGGTTTTTAAATCCTAGTCGTGTCCAACCCTTGCGGTTTGGCATATGCTAACCCTCATCTTAACGCTGGAGGCACCGTCGAATCATTGGATCCCACCTGGACCTTCAAATCATTCTTCATAGAAAGTGGGATTTTTCACAGTGTTATTTTTCTCATAAAATTGAACAGTAGACATTCTACTAAACAAAAGGTAAAGTGACAACAAATTGTCCCAACAACAAGAATGGTAATTATTACAACAGTTCTTGTAACGCCCCCAATTGCTAATGTCTAATTACTCAAACTTGACTATTCATTTATTGTTAATTTGCAGCGGAAGACTTTTAACCTGATTGGAGGCATTACCGCCGTTCCGGAATGGAACAAGGCTATCTAATTTACTAAACCTTTGGAATCACCCAAAATACATATATGTCTCTTCATACTGTTTGTCCCCCATGTGATAACTTGATGTACCAATGCTAAGCATTATTATCTTCAGATTTCAAAAGAATAGCCACACACAATCTTCAAGTTACTAATCTATCATCACTGTGAGCGCAGACTAGCTAGCGATTGTTATATGTCCCTTGTTTTGCTGCTTTCTGGTTTCTGAGGAGGTTGACTATTCATTCCTTCACATACCTAAAACAGAAAACATAAAAATAATCGAATGGTGAGCCGAAGCTCAATACGTACATCCCCATGTAGTAAAGCAAATTTTATGTGAAATTAGTTGGGTCGACCGCATTTCAAAATATTTGTTTTGCAAACAGGAGATAGAGAATGTATAAGTAAAATTGATTTGCTGATTCTTATCTGAAAGTGGACCCCTTGGTCGATGTACATCTTGAAACGATTTCAAAAGCCTGAGTTGACGCCGCGCGCGGGTATATTTGTCGGCATAAGCCTTGATGATTAATGGGCACAAGCCTTGATGATAACTGGGGGGCTACTTGTTTATGTGACAAAACATTGAAAACTTGGTTCATTAAATGAATCTTGTATTAATTTTTCATTGCTGAGAATACTGTGAGTTTTTTAAGAACATAGGCAATGTACGTATCTGGTCTTTGAGACTCTCTCTCCTTTGTAATGAAGAATATGCATTGACAGTTTGAAACGACATATGTGGCCTCATTTCTGCTTTACATATGTAATTCCTTTTTTATTAGTGCGAGATTACAAAATTTGATTGGACTTCTTGGTTAAATAAATAATTTGAATCCCTTGAGCTCCATGCTAATTATTAGCACGTAAAAAGTTATTGACTTGGCTTGATTGTATTTTTACTTCCATTTATTTCTTTTATACTTCTAATCAAGCGCTTAATGAATGTCAGTCATAAACATGAAATAAGGTAATGACATTATCTTCATATTATTCTGATAATTGATATAAGCTCGTTACTTATCGTTATTTTGTTAAATTATTAGTGTTAGCATCATTGCGGGTCATTACCCATAATACTATGTTTGCGATTACATAATTTAAATTATGGTTATTTTTATTCGAACTGTTATTAATGTTTTTAGTATTATTACTGATTCTTTGCATTACCACGTCATGACAATAAGTCATATAATGACAGCTACTACTATGGTCATAGCTCTAGAATGTTCCGTAGTAGCCTTAGTCAAGACATGAACTCTTTTCCTAAAAACGTAACATGACGAACTCATATAATCGTATTTCGTCAAACATAACATTCCAATTAAAGTCCATAACCCATAAAATACACTTTTAGGATTTCTGACTCACAAAGTGTACTTCCAATATTCATGAAACTTTATCACAAATCTGAAAATAATATGTATATTCAACCGTAAAATTGTCCCAATGTTGTCCAACCCAATAGCTCTCAATATTCAAAACGTTAATCACATTTCAGCATAAATTCACTAGACAGATTTAGCCTAAAATTCATAACTTCGAACCCATATTGGGTGAATTCATAATATAATCATCAAGTCACGATACCCAATCAATCAAAACATCACAACTAAACATGAAACTATACGGTTGGTTTCTACCAATTGACATTAATGCTCCAAACTACTAAATCCTAAAACATCAAATTTCAAACTTTAGGTCAGGAAGTCAAGAATTACTCACCTTGAATTTGTTTCAAAATCCGAAACTATGATCTCTTCTTCCTCCTCCTCCTTTTTCTTCTTCTTCTCCTCCTTCTCTTTTTTTTTTCTCTCTCTCTTCTTTCTCTCTCCTATCTTCCCCTCACGCGTGTGTGTGTTGTGTTGAGAACTCCCCCCCTTCCATATATATAGGGGTAAAAGGGGAAAAAAATTTGTTGGGTCGGTCAAACCAACTTTGACCGTTGACTTTTTTTTTTTGCTATATGAATGTTGATTTGTTTTTATACGCTATATTGAATTAATATTTTCGGATAAAGTTACTAGAAAAGGTTTTTAAAACTTTTGATGTAAAATTTTGAGCGACACTTCCATGTTAACAGATGTTCAATTATTCATTAGCATTTTAATGAATTATTTGATGAGTAATCAAAATTTCATTTCGAGGTCATTCTGTCGATTCAACTTGCAATCGTACAAGTATACATGCGTATAAAAAAATTACTGAATTGAAATGAGAAAATGCTGAACTGAAATGCGGGGCCCAACGTAATTAATTCTTAATTAAGATGATTCAATATAATTAATGTGAATATTAGGGTCGGACCGTTACAGTTCTAATGTGTAATTTAGTAACTATAATATTCATTTCACTGAAACAACTACTCCAAACATTGGAAATGAAAGATAAGAGTAATGGTGGCTGAAAGTTAATGAGATCTTATAAGGGGGCATGAGAGAAAGGGTGAGAGGATGTGACAATGTTGAAAGTTAAAACGTTCAGAATAATTGAAACTTGAAGTCTTTTGTTTAAATTTTGAATTTTGAACTTTTTTTGTTAAAAAAGCAAGAGTCAACAGATAAGGTCAGAGGATCAAAATGTCAGCACTCACGCGATCTCATTAGAATCAGATACCCTCAATTTGAAAGTCAAGTTGGATCAAAAGCCACAAAAAAAAAAGTCAATCCTAATCTTTATTTTTGCAGGTCAAGTCCTAACACATTAAGGTCTAATTTCAAATCTTTCATGCCATCCATGGAACTCGAAAAAAAATAAATTAGCATGGCCTACTTGCTTAATTAGTGCTTATCGACCTCTAAACAATGTTCATAACAAATTGCGCAAATTCAACGGTTATACTTACTTTCGACCCCATCATGCAATGTTTGAAATATGTCGTATCTACTTTTAATACAAAGTTAAACTGACCCAACTCGAAGCGAAATAATTATAAAAAACAAGGTAAGATTATTGAAACAGTTAAAAATTGTCCTTATATTAGAATGACAATGATGTAACCCGGACTCCTGATAAAAATAACCATAAATTCCTCGATATCCGTAAGTCCTCACAACTTGATTCAAAACCAACCAGAAGAATTGACAACCTATTGCCTAATCTACTTGCTAGGGAGAGGACATTCGTTCTAAATCGTTAGAACATTATATGACTCAAGGCGTCATTTCACACTCAATAGAACTACGTACGTACAAATGAGAGGGTAATGTTCTTCTTTTAGCACAAAGTGAAATGGACAGTTTTGAACTCAAATTCCTCATATAGGAATGCCCAATGCCTCTACACTGGATAATCAAATCCCTGTTTAGTATGATTCAATCTTAGCCATTCAATAGCCCAAAGCACATGTCGGTCTTCTAATTTATGATAACTTTGCTAAAAGGTAGTGATACTTTAAAACAATTGCCGCGTATCCATTTTCAAGAGGTGAGAGCACACTAAAGGGAAGGTGGTGGATTCTGTACCCTCAATGCAGATAACATCTAAAAAATTCTAAATTAATGTGTGAAACCAAACTAATCATTGTTAGATATTAAATCTCACTTAAAAACAATGATGACCATTGTGAAAAGATACCTCAAGCATTCTTCCTATGTGTATTGTTAATTAGGACTTAGGAACCAGTCAACCAAGGGGAGATCCCACCAAAAGGTCACATAAAAAGTTGCTAGAATGGTCTTCTATGCAGCTTATTTATGCCCTGTTTTTTTTTGTGGGTAAATTACAGATTTAAAATGAAAAGGAATAGAACACAGTGGGAAGGAGCAAAATTGGAAGAAATGGAATGGAGCGAGAAAAAATAGGAAAAAATGAAATGGAATGGAAAGGAGTGAGAGTATTGATATTAGTTATGTTAATGATTTGCGTAATATGAAATTAACTATATTTGAACTTCATTGTTGACTACAGATATTATGAGTTCATGCTTCTTCTTTTTTTCATGTTTATATTTTAATGATAAAGTAACATGTACATAGTATATTATTTATTTATTTTTATAATTATTATATGTATACAAAATCCGGGTACAAAATTTCATTGAATGAACAAAGGATTAAGAATATTTGTATTTTCTCGTTAAACTTGTACTCCATGATTTCACACGTTTGGATATATAGGGCATGCAGTCTGCGAGATCACAACAACCTATTAATAATCGGGGGCAAAAAAGGATCAAGCAGCGCAAATTTCTTTGATACCTGCATCTCACCTGAAGTATTATTATATGGCCACGAGCTTTCAAGTATTTTGCATTTCAGGACTTAGGTTGCTAGCTAATAATTTACATCCTAATTTTTAAATTTTGGCGTACCACTTACACTTTCTCATGGATATTGCAAACGTATTTAAATTGCATACAGAATTTATGATAATATTGAAAAAAAAAATCTTGAATTTTGATGTATCGTCAAACAAATTATAACATACATAAGTTCATGCAAAGTGATCCAGTACTTGTTCCAAAGTAAGGTAAGGGGGCAGGTGTTAGATAGCTCAACTGATAAAATATTTGAAAATTATGATCAGAGACCTAGATTCAAATCCAGTCTACATCAACTTTTAATCTACATCAACCTTTAATTTGCACCTCATTTGCCCAAAGATCGAGAGGGGGGGGGGGGAAGTATGGTAGGGGTCTATGCTTAATGGGAAAATCAACATTAGGAGAATTATACTTCTCGTGAATTGAGAGCTGGATTCCAATTTTTAAAAATGATCCGCTTATGAACGACCAAATTTTCATTATTAGGGCAAGAAAATGACATAGGAGATGGTACTCGTAACTTATAATTAGTTATAATGCGAAAAAATGCGCAATTTATGAAGCACATTATAATAAACAAAATTATGTTTGCAGAGACAAAGTACATTGTACATTAAGTCACTATTATTGGTTCATTTTAATTTTTATCCCTAAGATTTCACATTTTCTAAATACTTCCGGCTTAACTACACAACATCAATGTATGGCATTGCCTCATTTGTTGCGCAGAACATTTAGACGACAAACAGAAAAATTAAAAGATCATTGTCAATATCCACATTTATGTTTCCCGTTGTTTGACCAGAGAAAACTGCATCAGAGCTAGCAAAATAGAAATACGTTACAGCCTAAAGAAATTAGGTTTGCCATATTCATCTGGACCAACATCTCCTAATTACCAAAAGTGCACTTGCAGCTCACAATGAAATGAAATATGACCACGCTGCCTTATATAGTTCTATACATACTTATAGTACTACAAACATATGACGAGAATATCATCCAGGCAGAGCATACGTAACCTTCGGCATAATCATACATGTAATCACACCATCATTCAGCTAAATTATCCATGGTGGTGATGCTTGTCGACAATGATGATCACATGAGGGTAGGAGAGACATCCATGCCGAAAGGGTTGCCAAGGACGTGCTTGTCGATGTAACTAAAATGAGGATGATGAGCATGGGACGCGGCATCCATAACCACCAACTGCATGTCATCGGAGGGTTTCCAGTGCCGCTTCCTCTGGTTGATGAACCAGTTGTTGATCTGCTTCTGATCCAACCCAGTTGACTGTGCGAGAGCCAGCTTCTGTGACTCCTGGTTCTCAGCAAAAAACGCAAGACCATCTAGTCAGAGTCAGACGACAATTTGGCAGACTACATGTGTGCTTCAGTAGTTAGAGCCATATGCACACGAAAAAATAGACCTAGTAAGGCAACAAGGAATTGATTGCTACCTTTCGCAATGACGAAGACTAGACCCAACTCAAACCCAAAACAAGCCAAGGCAGACCATATTCAGTCAAACAGAAAATGATCCATTGTAAACAAGGCAAGACTGAAATATGTCACAAACCTTAAAACCAATGGATTTTAATTGGACGCAAAATTGACCTAACTTGAATCACACTTGAATGAGTACCATTGCCTAGTGGTTGTGGTCGAAAAGCTGTGCATGACCAATCATACCGTGCTTACAGATGCCAATAGCCCAAGACAATTATGTTTAACTTGACATTCCCAAATTCAAGCAAGACAAAGCACATCTAAATTCCTATAACTGGGCAGTAAGTTTCAGGATATATCACATTATCAGCTATAATGTTTATACAGGTCCACCTTCCATATGAAAAGCAAGAAAGAAGAAAACGCGCGAAGCTAATTATATGTAATGTCTTAATGCAGAAACAAGACACAGAATTTGATGAATGGTTGATCTCGAGTGGGTTTTTTTCCCCTACAGCCACAAGGTCAACAAACATGGGCCCTTCCTTTTATGGTTCCATTGCTTCCATGAGAGACAATGGAACCCACAACCAAACAAGAGTACAAGACTCGATTTTGAAGCATCAAACAATTGAGTTTAGTACTAATTGAAAGGACCAGAATCAACATACCGACGGATAAGGCCATTTGTAGTGCCTATTCCACCAATCAAGCAATTGCTGCCTTGCTTCCTTTGGGAGCTTTCCCTTCTTCCTCTTCTTCAAGAATTCCTGCCTCAAGCTTCCTAAATATCCGCTATATCTTCGGAGAAGTTGCCCCTTCAGTTCCCTGTCTTCTGATGAAGGATCGATCAAGTTCATGTTTACATCCATGTCGTCTTCAAATCCGTCCCTATTTGCAGCCTCACCACAAGCTGTACCTACACAAGAATTCAACCCAAAAAAGAGGGAGTCAAAAAAAATGAGATGCTTCGAAAAATCTACTTCAATTAATATTATTTGAAGGGAGATTAATCAGCATCAACCTTCGAGTGCCAAAATCAATTGAAATGATGAACAAGAAGATGCATACCCGAAAAGCATGAGCTTCCTTGAAGCGTAATGTACTAACCAAGAGTGCAATAGTGGGAGGCAAAATTAGCTTCATAACAAACCAAATGAGTTCGAAATTTAGCCTCCGTTTTTGGACTTGTGTATAAATTCTACTGTTTTTCTGGAAACCATGATTGGTGCATTTGACACTTGCTTATAAAAAAATCACTTTGTTTTTCAAAAGCCAAAAAACAAGTCCTATGCTTTGTTTAAATAACTAGCTAGAGACAGCATGTTTTCCTTGAAAGTGTGATTATAGGCCAAAGCAGCAGCGGACTCAAACGACCACTACTTACAAGGTTAGAAACTCACTGAGCGAAACAAAAATCAGAAAATCCAAATTATGCAACCAAGAGTGGGTAAATTGTAGCACGTAACGTCGGAAGATAAGACAATCTAAGAATTTACAATTTACTATATGTTCATGACCCAACATGGATGTGACTAGATTCCTATGAACTTTACAAGAGGCTTCTTTTAGACTTACAGGCCTTCTTTATTCCATGCCCCACAGAGTTTGGAAGTGACATAAATGAAGCACATAAATAAAGTCTAGAAATAAGGAATAGCATGGGCAATGGCACCTTGTAGCTAGGGCTTCTAACGATCAATCATATATAGACGTATTTGTGAGCTATAACACTTACAAGACTCCCCTCTTTATATATATGTTCAACAGAAACTTGACTATAACACACAATAATTGACGAATGCTTTGTCTTCAAATACAAGTTCCTAAGACATTGCCGATGGATGAACAATGCTAGCACCCGTACGTCCCACCAAATGAAAATCCAAAACCTACCATGCAACTAATACAATTTCCGTCACACAATCACATATGGATGGGATCTCATACTTTGCCTACAGAACAAACAACTAAACTGACACTCTTGCACAAAATCTGGTGAAATAACTTTGATTAAGCTTTGTCGGCCTTGTTCTCTTCACCTTGATTTCTCCATATTTTAAGCAAATTGGAGATCTGGACGAAGAGAACATGCCGTTCTTTGGATAGGGTGATCCTGAGGATGATACATTTTCCCATACCATGAATTAAAAAGCTTGACAGTGAGGAAACTTTTTTTTGGGGGGTGTTGGGTGCGAGGGGCGCTACACACAACTCTTTCAAACGAGTCATGTTGGAGTAGACATTTGAGAATTGAGACTTCTCTATCCTCTCATCAACCCTCATGCTCTTCTCTCTATGGCTTACATTAGTGGCCCATACTTTCACAGCAAAGGACGAAAAACGCAAAACATAAACTGTATTTGATTATCAATAAACTCAACCCCAATACCTATGCAGGGAGTTGATTTTCTAACTGCATTTTTAGCACACAATTACTTACAGAAACTGAAATGAACGGGAATTTGGAATGCCAACTGTTGACAGACAAATCAAAGGATTTCTTCTTTTTGTTCTGGGATAAATGAAAGATAACATAAGCGACTCCAAAGCCTAAAATCCTTAAATTGAATTCCTTTAAACAAAGATAGTTTGGCCTTTCGAAGGATGAGGTTTAACAGCCTGCTATCTATCCCATCAGAGCCCTTTCTAATTGTGCAAAACAGTTAAATCATTACAAGAAATCAAACTTGCAACAAGTTACATTGATGCTCCATTATCTACTTGTACAACTCTTAATTGTACGTAACACATATATTAATCGAAGACAGTATGATGTATGTTCATACTTGCAGAGGTATACAGATCCAGAAATTTTTAACCATGTTAATTATTTAAAAAGAAGTAAAAACAACGGCACAAAACTTTTGCACATCAGCCAAATTAGCTAATAAGACCATTAAAGGTTCTTACTGAGGCATTTTTTCAAAAACAAAAGAACAAGCATAACCTTGGGATTCATCATCATCAATCAAAATGGAAGTGAAATTATTAATTTATTATACACAGAGAGAGAAGATCCAAGGTGACGAACACGAAAAAGAAAATGGAGGACAGAAAAAAAGATGGCATGAGGAAACCCTATTCCCAAGAACACATATATAAAATAAACAAGAACCAATTGATTATGCAAATTAAGAACTCGAGAGGGTTTTAATTTGTCATAATTCCAAAATCTCATCTTGGAAACATGCACATGCATCTCTATCTATATCTATATAGCAAAAATCCAAATGCAAAACCAGAGAAATTTATCCAAATGTTATAGCGAGAGAGAGAGAGACAGATGATCACCAGAACCAGAGGAGGAAGAGAGAGAAAGGGTTAGGGCTTTAAACTGGGACTCAATCCTTGAGATAGAAATCATAGCTTCTTTGAAAGGTTTAGTTATCTCCTGCTCATACTTAGTAAGCATCTCACAGTACGCCTCCATAAACTGATCCAAGCCTGGATCTTGATCTTCTGATCCCACTACATTAACAGTTACGTTAGCATTAACAAACCCCATCTCCCCTCCTCCTCTCCCCGCTACCGCTACGGCTGCCGCCGCCGCGGCCTCCATCTTCGCCACCACTTCCGGCGGTGCCCCCACCTGCATTCACCCAACCCCAACAAAAAAGGTCAGAATTCAATCTCATCAAAGACTTTTTAACAAACTAGCAAGATTTCCAAACGTGTCATTTAGGTTTATGATATTTAAGGAAAACCATAAGCACCTTCAGAAAACAACAAAATTCCCTAGTGGGTCATTTTGGTTTTTGCAAAATCATCAAAACATTGCCTAGGTTTGCAAAATCATCAAAACATTGCCTAGGATTCAAGAAAACTAGAAATTTTCCAAGTGGGTCATTTAGGTTTTAGATGACAAAATTAAAGTTTCCCATTGGGTCTTATCAGTTGAGCTCTTTGGTTTAGGCAAATCATCAAAACACTATACATTTCCTCAAAACTGAGCTCAGATCTTGCCAATGAAAGTCAACAAATTTGGGCAGGAAGACAAAATTTTAGATGGTTTCTGCATAATTAGTGGAGTGAAAGACTTCACCTTTTGGCAGCTAACATAAGCAGAAATGAGGCGAGGGTAGAGAGGATGAGCCATAATCTTAGCCTTAATACTCTGAGTTTGTGACTCCATGCTCATGAGATCATCAGCTGCAGAAGAACCAAGCTGGTGGTTGTTCTTGTTGGGATTATGATTATGATTTTGATGCTGATGATGATGATGTTGATGTTGATGTTGATGAAGCGGTGGAATCATAGTCAAAGGGTATAATCCACTTTCAATCATCATGCATGAACTACGACTATTCACTCCGTCCATCTCTTTCTCTCTCTACGTTCTCTCTCCTAACCTCTGCTTTCTCTTTCTCTGTATCTTTCAGTGGTGAGAAAACAGACTCATAATTGAACAACAACCTGGCTTGTGTCTTTCTGTGGATTCACTGTTGAGCTTGCTTTCACTCTCCACATCTATTGAATTTGGGGTAGGGTTTATGTTTATGAAGCAAATACAGAACTCAAAACTCAGAATTCAGAAAGGCTCCCGGGTTTTAAGCTTACACAACAACCAGTCTTTTTACAGCAAAACGCATATGAATTGAAAACCCCACTGGTTTTTTTAGTGATTGTTGTCGTCATCCCCTACCTCCTTTTTCTTTCCCTAGCTATCACTTTCTCTCTCTACATCTCTCTCACTCCCCTCCCCCGGATAAAATAAAAAGAAAAAGGCAGGAAACAAGCAAATAATCGAAAATTAAGCTAAATGGGGCTTCTGGTCCTTGAGTGGTTCGTGGGTTTCTGCTGATTAACAGCAAAAGCAATTACTGTGGTACTACTGGTGAAGACAGACAGAGAAGAGAGAGAAAGGGAGGATCTTTTGGTTTGTTTTGGGTGGATTATGAGCAGAGTGCACGCTAGGAATGCAGAGAGAGAGACAGAGAGAGAGAGAGACGTACTAAAAACTTAGGTTCCCGATGAATAGTCACTCTACCATTGTTCTAGCTTTTTTTCTTGCAGTTGCAGTGGTACTGAGGATTTCACTGCCAAATCACTGGCGTCCATTGTATGAGTTAAATTAAAGTAATTATCCGTGGGATTAGTTTTTAGGGTTATAGGCTTGTACCCACCAGCTACTGTTGGAGAAAAACTAAAGTAGTTGCCTAAAATTTGCTCCATTTTGACCCTCAAGAGTTGATACCTTAATTATTGCTATGGTTTAGGACTTAAAATAGGTTCGTTTAAGCTTCATCACTGGTTTTAGTGCTTTGGAGCAATTGGGGAAAATGAAAAGTAGTGATTATCGTCTGAGAGCGGTTGAGACGATTAAAAACACTTACTTTTGGCCAAATAGTGAAATGAATAGGGTCTTGAGATTAAGAATTTTAGATTGAATTAAGAGTCGAGTAATTCTCTGAAAGTTTTTGATCAAAAAGAATTCTCTAACAAAAGCTCGCATTTGGTTATTGTGGTTATGTTGAGATGAGTGGACCAAAATGATTGGCAATAATAGTGAAAGCATCTTCTTACATGGACAAGGCACTCTTCTATTTGGCATTTTTTATAATTTAGTTAAAAACTTACATTTCCTTATACATTATTACATTTCCTTACAACTTCTTAAATTTTTAACATAATTCTTACATTTTGTTATATCTCCTTACATCTTCTTACATCCTATATGAATTTTCTATAACATTCATTTATTTTAAGTACAAAAATATGTATACTTTTAAAATTATGCTACCAATATACAAAATTAATAAATATGTTATGAATACAACATTTATGTAAACATAAAAATATAATATAACGACGCAAATTATATTTGAGTTTCGACATGAATAATATATATTGTTATAGATGAAATAAGTGACCATACTTTTAAAATTATAACGTGAAACTTTTGTTCATGTTTAAGTTTGAAGCATATATGAAAACTGTCAAACTGTATGCGACGAAAAGTATTACAACTATTTCATTCCTAAATTTATCAATTGCAATTTTGTTGCTATCATTATACAATTGAACATTTGATGGTCGATCGAAATTTGGTTCCCTTGTTGAGATTGATATACGCTTGTTATGTAAAATAATAAAATTGTGCATAGTAAAACAATAAGCAATTATCTTAAGTTGCTGCTCTTGTCTCATTTGCGGCATTCTGTCGGTCAATATTTTTCATTTTCCCTTCAAGACTCTAAAAATTTTCTCCACTTTCATCCGTAAAAATGAGTGCCAACGGTTGAACCGTTTCTTCACTCCTTTAGGTGTGCCATATTTTCACTCCTTTATATTAAGAAATATTTTGTTTACTGATAGTATCAAATTTTAGTCGTAAATATGACTAATATTTCATAATTGTCACAAATTATAGTATAAAACTCTTTAATAATTCAACAACTCCTTACATTTATCATTATACCTCTTTACATCTCCTTGCATATTCTTATAGTTCCTTACATCTTCTTACAACTCCTTGTATCTTTTTACAGCTCTTTGTATCTTCTTACAGCTCTTTATATCCTCTTACAACTCCGTACAACTCCTTACAACTCCTTATATCTTGCAGTTGTATCTTATCGCGGAATCGAACAAACCCATAATCTAATAATACAGATTGATCAACCTCTTTGAGTCAAAACCCTTTGTTCCAGGGGTATGCTCTTTTCAACTCACTCTCAACGTTGAACACTAATCAATACTCATCAATACGAATCAGTGATTGTCAGTACTAATTTATACTTCTCGGTGCTCATTAATACAAGGTAAAACTTGAAGTGTAAATGCTACAAATAGCCCCCTCTTTACCATGTGCAATAATTAATTTGCAGTTATTGAGGTTTGAACTCGAAATTTCTCATTCCAAAAGGCTCTAGTAGTATGTTTAAAAACTAACTGAACTAAAAATTTAAACTCATAGTTAAGTGTTTAGGAATAGGGTTCATAATTATCAAGTTTACTAAGAATAAACGACAATTCTAACAGACTATTGTATTATGTATGACTTTAGGGCTCTGATCCGAGGCAAGACCAATCTTTGCAATTGTGGGCATGTTCTTTTGAGCCTATCGTGGATACTTATTACTGGTACTCAAGAACTTTCAACATCATTCAACAGAGTTCAGTGCCAATTCGTCTCAATTCGGCACAATCATATCTAATAACATAAATCAATTTAGCACAACTTAACATGTTTATGCATATTTCAGCATGTTGCATTGACTTCTAGCTTGTTTTGTCAGCAATAAGTATTGATGGCATGTTTTTCTCAACTTATAATGATAATTTATCAGCAACATCCAACACAATTTAGCACATTTAAGCATAATTTAGCATCATCCAACATAATTCAATATAATTCAACTCATTCAACATTATAAAAGTATTTAATTGATTAGATTTGATGAATTTCAAATCACTTGTACTTTATCAATAATTAGACTTATTTTGCTAATAACATATATAGCACTATATTATTGTTATTGTAAAACTCATTCAAAATTGAAAAATATTTTACATTATTAAAAAGAGTATTAACATTATTATATTCAAAATATTCATATTATTTGATGAATTTTTATATTGTATAATTATATAGATTTGTCATAAATTATGAAAAAATTGCATACTTCTTTAGAGAATGTAATCAAAACAAAGATTTTCAAAAAATATTTCTCTTTATAAATTAATAATTTTACTACCAACTTTTATATCCAATATGTTCTTATATTTGATTTTTACCATATCTCTTGATTAAGAGAAAATTTATCTATCTCATTCTCTTTCTAACAACCATTAATAAATGAAAATCATTTTATTGTAGAGAACCCAACCCACACCAGTCATTGCACTATCTATTGGCAATGTCGATTTTTAATTTACTAACAACTATCCAAAAGTGTGTATTACAGGCATTTCTAATTATAATTATTTTCAAAATTAAATTAATTTTGCAATCCATCGCTAAGGATACAACAAATTATAGTGTTAATAATAGCAACTATAAATTGAACATATATTCGCAAATTATTTATTGTATGCATCAATTTTAAAAACATCATTTAAAATATAATTTACAAAATAATTCAATGAAAAATGATCATATTCTCTACTATAACAAAAATAAATGTGTTTAGGGTGTTCATTTGCAGTATATATAATAGTTATATAAACATATTTCTATGCTTAATTACGATTGGCCTTTAATTATGTAAATTTATTTAGTACCATTCAACATCTTTTGACATGATTCGGTATGTTTGAAAATATATTTTAGTACAGTTCACTATGTTTTAGTAGTAAACAACAATAAATGCCTGTCATACGTCTAAAAACAATCGTAACAAGTGCTTTTAAGAAGTATAGAAGAACATTATGTGGGCTTGTTTTTTTTCGTGACAAAACGCATGCACGCAACTATAAGCTGTAAGAAGTGTCAAGAAGTTGTAAGAATTGTCGAGAAGTTATAAGAAGATGTAAGGAGTTGTAAATTGTAAGGACGACAAATGCAAGAAGTTATTGAATTATTAAAAAAATGTATAGTATAACTTTTAGATATATATGCATGATAGTTGGTGTTTAATGTACGAAATTTGAAAAAAAATATTTCATAAAAATAAATACGTGTATCACTAATATTTATGAAATAAAGTTTATAAGATCACTAAAAAAATTATATTTTAACAGTACAGAAAAAATTTATTTTTCTACAATTATTATTTTGGATAGTAAAAGTAATGTTGAAATAACATAATTAATAAAAATAAATCTTTAAACAAGTCAATCAATCAATAAGATAAATTCAACTCAACAAATATGTACAACCATATATGTTATACACTTGATGTGGATTTTTGGTATTGACATTAGTTTCACCTCCTTATGAGTAAATTTTAAAAAAGAAAGCTCTCAACGAAATTAAATAGAACCCGAAAATAAAATCCTAATTAAATTAAAAATTGTGGAATTGAATTCAACACTATGTTCAATTGTACGATTATGGCAACCAAGTTATCATAAATAGTGTTTGGATGAACAGCTGAAATATTTTCGTTACCTGCAGTTTGACTATTTTTGTATATGATTGGCATGGAAAATTAAATATAAATATGATTTTTGTATTATAATTTTAAAACATGTAAACGTATTTTCTCTATAATGACATATATGCGTCAATTCGAAACTCAAATATTAATTCATTTCGTCAAATTTTTTTTTATGTTTATATAAATATTATATTCACAAAAAATGTTGTAAGATTTTTTATTTATAAAAAAAATATGCATATTTCTATAAAGATAAAAAAATAGATAACGAATTAAATATCATAAAAATATATAAGAAGGAGATAAAAAGATATAAAAAATTATAAAAATTTAATTAAAAAGATACCGAACTATAAAAACTTTTGAGAAGATATAAAAAACTATAAGTTATAAATTAAATATTTTCAGGTGCATATAATAAGAGGGGCTTGTACTTGTAGCATATGATTAATCTCACCCTCTACATTGGATTTTTTTTAAAAAAAATAAAGTAATATAGTATTTGTCATGTCGAAGCCATCTAATCGGTAATTATTTAGCATTTGTTAAAGCAGGATTTTAGGCAACCGATAAGAAAAAGGAGAAAGCTGGCAAAGGGTTGCATGCAGTGGGACACTCCCTTCTCTCTCTAGGTCCTATGAGATCGAATGGAGGTAATAAAATCAATCTACGTTATAATTATAATTATTGCATGAAATGAATCTCTCTCCTGGAGCTGCATAACAGTTCATATCGCCAGGGAAGCAGTGCTACATCACCACTGATCACTGAGTAAACATTAGATTACGAATTATAGCCTAGTCGTGAGATTGCCGCAATATAAATAAATTAAAATAGGTTAGAGTGAATAGGTTTTATTTAAGTGAATTAAAGTAGGTTAAAGTGAATTAAATTTTTTTATATAATTGATAAAAGTTTATTAAAATAGTAAAAAGTTGATTAAAATTGATAAATTGAGATTCATCAATGAAAAGATTTGGATTTATGATTGTTGTCCGAAATTTTCATAAATTTATTTGTTGAACTTATTTTAAACTTATTTACTGAATTTGTTCTAAACTTATCATGAACAAATTTATGAACTTATTTGCTAAACTAATTCTGAACTTTTGCTCAACTTATTCTAAGCTTTATTTACTTAAACTATTCTAAACTAAATTTATTTGAATTTATTCTTCAAAAAATAAATCGAAGAGAACGGATCAAAACCTGACTATCACATGTTCCAAATTGTCATATCCAAAATTATGATACAAGTGTTATATCGAATTGTTGCCCTCTGTGCTTGTCCCTTTGGTTCGAGAATATAATTTGTTAACTGTACAATCTCATTATTGTTTTTCTTTTTGATTTATGGAAAATGCTTTCCCTATTTGCCTTTTGCCTTGCTTCAACATTTCTTTGCTGAATTTTTGCAAAAATATTCCCATGAATGGGTACCTTTTCCTTCTTTTTCGGTAGGATGTTCTTCAAATGAATATGACTTACCGGAGTGGAATGCAATCCTAGAAAAGGAGCTTCATGTGAATTAGGTATAGGTTATATCATATATATTTGTGCTTTTTTTGGATGCAACGAATAGCAAGTTGAAAATTGTACTTGATTTCGTTGATGTGGTCTATTAATTGTATTTCTCACTAATCACTATCTATGAAGTGTTCTTTTTCCTTTTTTTTAACTTATCTTATTTAAAAACAAATTTGGATTAGTTTCATCTGATATTCTATTTGATTTGAATTAGTATTTGTATGATATTGATATCCGAAGTTATTGTCCTATATATGTTCTTTGAAAATAGGAAATTTGGGGATGCTAAGGCTAAGGCTAAGGCACAAGGATGAAAGATGCTGAGGGCATGGATGGGGCACGAAAGACAGAGATGGGATGTTTTTGTTAGGCCATGTTCTTTTTTGTTTAAACTTATGGTAAGTACTTACTATAAGTATTTAGCACATTTTAACACAGTTTAGTATGATCAACATAATTTAATATAATTCACTACTGTTAAATACCTATTGAAAATATTTAGTTATATTTTTTTCAATGTCTTTAATTGTTCTGATCATTATTACTACTGTTTTTTGAAGAGAAGATAAATCTCAAGGAGGAATTACAACAACTTTAAAGACCCGTAAAACGAAGCAACCAACAATTAAAAACAAAAATAACTCATAAAGTGAACAAAATTGGATTTTTCTAAACTTATCTATTGATCAAAACATGTGAGATTGAAATGTAGGCTTTTCTAATCATGAAATTTATTTTAATTAATCTAATTTTCATCATTTTTTAGGTGTGTACCTGCATTGCTTATATCATGGTCCAAAAGGGAAGCTTATGATCCAAAATATTATTGCATCAGTGACCCATACTGCTCGTTTCGTGGTCCACCTCCCTTGGCGTGATTTGCTCACAACTTTCTTTTCCTTGTTTTTGGCAAACACATTAATAACTAGTATAAAATAAAATGCTAAAACTCATTAAGTATATTTAAACGTGGGTCCATTAGTAATATTTTATTTGGTAATCCAAGTTAGTGATCCATTTGATGTAAAAGGAAGAAAAAAAGTTGAATTGTAGGATAATAAAAAATGCAGACTTCTACTTGTGAGCCAAAATATAGATTATTATTGCAAGTGCTCTTAGAGCATGTTCTTTTCATTGGTAAATTAGAATTGATAAAAGAGTGAAGTTGGTTAAGGTACGTTAAAGTGAGCTGAAATTGGTATTTTTTATTGAAATGAGATGAAGTGAGTTGGAGCGGATTGAAGTTGGTTGAAGTGGGTTAAAATTGGTATATTTTTTGAAGTTGGTTAAAATAGTGAGAATAAAATTTTGAAGGAAGTAGGTTAAAATTAGTTGAAGTTAGTTAAAGTTGGTGTTTTTTACCGGAGTGGATTGAAGTTGGTTGAAGTGCAGGGGTGGAGTCAGGATTCAAAGCAAAAGGGGGTGAGATTAATAATATACATAACATAAACTTTAACAGTTTTAAAAATGAAGTGCGTAGCTAATACATTCAAGAAAGTTGTCATCGACGGGATCTCATATTTTGAAAGTAAAATCGTCATTTGATAGACTTTTAAAAATATTAAAAAAAATTACACAGAAGGCAGCACAAGGAGTTGAATCAACAACCTTACACATAGAGCAACAAACAACCAACCAATCTGTTGTGCACTCATCTATGAAATATTTAAGAACTAATTAATATATATATATTTTTTTTTGTTTACGCCATAATATCCCACATTAATTTTTTTTGTTCCCAAAAAGATGGGAGTCAATTGACCCCATTATTCTTTCATGAATCCACCACTGTTAAGGTTGACTGAAATTAATAAATTTAAAAGGACCAATAAAAAAAACAAACCGTTGAGCTAATAAAATAACATTTGTGTTTGTGAATACTAGTATGAACCCGTGCTTTGCATGGAGTATGTTTAAATAAACATTTTATAGGTATGTTATCGAAATAATAAACGAATAGTTATGGTAGACATTATTAATATTATAATTTAGAAGAGATAATGAAAAAACTCAATGAAAAAGTTAAGTATTCAAACACTTCGTGTATAGTATAGTTAATGAGATTAATATTTAAAAACTCTATAATTGTGAAAAAATTCTATATAAGTATGATGTAGACAATAGATAGTGAATTTGTTACAAAGCATGCTAAATAGGGTGATGATAAGTCAATTTATGACGTCGATGACAAAAAGTCCACATCCTCTTCTTGTTGGTGAGTAAAAATTTACAAAGTCGTTAATTCTCTAGTGAAGTTAGGTATAAACTATTTTAAAGTCGGTTTAGTTTTAGTTTCGCATGTAACACAAATAAAATTTGTCTTTCAACGAAAATAATTTGAACATTATATTTATGCTATTATATAACTTTTTTTGCTATTTAAAGTGATTCATGAGCGGGTGCTATTATAGTTATGTATTCATAGTTTGTACATTTGCTTTTAGGTCAACGTAATAGTTTCATGGGTTTTGATATAAACTTCCAATGCCCTTATATTGTCTTACAAGAGATGAGTTGAGTTCAGATTTGTGAGTTCAGATATTTCTTAGTTTGAAGTATTATGACGATTTAGGGCATTTTATTTTAAACGGTAAAAGATTAATTATAATTTTAGGTGTTTTATGAAGAGAATTTGATTATTGGCTTTGTATGGTTTAAAAGAAAATAAAATTATTTTATTTTTTCTTATGCGTTAAATAGATTAGATTTTGGTCAATTTGTTTGAAATGTTAAAACATTAATTATACTTTTAAGATTTATATGAATTAAATATAATTATAAGATATGTATGCTTTGAAAGAAAAAGAAAATATTTCGTTTATTTTCTTCTGTTAAATAGATTATATTAAATGTGAAAGAAATTCAGCTTTACGGGCCTAATATGATGATCGTGTTTTGTTTTGTTTTTTGGGTTTCACATTCAACCCTTACAGTATGCTATATTATGCTTAAAATATGTAATTTTTTAGCACAATCCTTACATATATATGATCATAATTAATATTGACTATGTTATCAAATTCAAAGAGAAAGATAACAACGACGATAATGACAATAACGACAACAACAACAATAGTGATAACGGAAATAATTATGAAAATCATATTTATATTTCTATTATCTTTAGTAATACATGCTCTATTTATATTTGTATCAAAAAAAGACTAAATAATAATAATCATGGAAATAAAAAATGTTTATTATTTCTATATAAATGTGTATATTGTATTATGTGTTAATAATAAGGCGTCACATAAGGTTTTACGGCTTGTTCGGTAATTATAATTCAGTTTTCTTAAGTTAAAACTTCTAAAACATGAACTTATTCTATAATAATGAAATAATAAAAAAATTTATATCCATTATAATCTCCTAATCTCTCTTTGATAATTGGATGATCATAATTAATATTGACTATGTTATCAAATTTAAAGAGGAAGATAACATTGCCGACATCGACAATGACGACAACAACAATAGTAATAATGAAAATAATCATGAAAATTGCATTTATTATTCTATTATCTCTAATAATACATGCTCAAATTTATATTTGTATTGAAAAATACAACATATTAATAATAATGATGAAAATTAAAAACGTTTTTGTCCGTATGAGCCACAAAGGGCAATACAATATAATGAGGGAGGGGCGAATAGAACCTGAGACCTAATATATCCAACAAAAAGTACAATACAATGAAAGAGGGGGAAATCGAACCTGAGACCTAATGTACCTAGTAAAAAGGGACAATATAATGAGAGAGGGGCGAATAGGACAGTAAAAAGTACAATACAATGAGGGAGGGGGAATCGAACCTGAGACCTAATGTACCTAGTAAAAAGGGACAATATAATGAGAGAGGGGCGAATAGGACAGTAAAAAGTACAATACAATGAGGGAGGGGGAATCGAACCTGAGACTTAATATACCAAATAAAAAGGGAGAGGTAAAAAGTACAATACAATGAGAGAGGGGGGAATCGAACCTAAGACCTAATGTACCCAGTAAAAAGAGAGAGATTGACGGTTATCAAGATAAATCCAGAAGCTGAGATTGCTTAAGATCTTGATCAACGGTCGTAAAGCTTGGATTGAGGGAGGGAAGTATTTTTTTGCATCCACCTATTCTAGCATTTGTAAGATAAAGATTATGACGATTTGGGGCATTTTATTTTAAACGGAAAAAGATTAATTATAATTTTAGGTGTTTTATGAAGAAAATTTGATTATTGGATTTGTATGGTTCAAAAGAAAAAAAAATTATGTTATTTTTTCTAATGCGTTAAATAGATTAGATTTTGGTCAATTTATTTGAAACATTAAAAGATTAATTATACTTTTAAGATTTATATGAATTAAATATAATTATAAGGTATGTACGCTTTAAAAGAAAAAGAAAAATATTTCGTTTAGTTTCTTGTGTTAAATAGATTATATTAAATGTGAAATAAATTCAGCTTCACGGGCCTAATATGATGATCGTGTTTTATTTTAAATTTTTTTTATATTTCACGTTCAACCTTTGCAGTATGCTATATTATGCTTACAATATGTAATTTTTTTGCACAATCCTTACATATATATGATCATAATTAATGTTGACTATGTTATCAAATTCAAAGAGAAAGATAAAAACGACGATAATGACAATGACGACAACAACAACAATAGTGATAATGGAAATAATTATGAAAATCATATTTATATTTCTATTATCTCTAGTAATACATGCTTTATGTATATTTGTATCAAAAAAAGACAAAATAATAATAATCATCATGGAAATAAAAAATGCTTATTATTTCTACATAAATGTGTATATTATATTATGTGTGAATAATAAGGTGTCACATAAGGTTTTACGGCTTGTTCAGTAATTATAATTCAGTTTCCTTAAGTTAAAACTCCTAAAATATGAACTTATTCTATAATAATGAAATAAAAAAAAAATTATATCCATTATAATCTCATAATCTCTATTTGATAATTAGATGATCATAATTAATATTGACTATGTTATCAAATTCAAAGAGGAAGATAGCATTGCCAATGTCGACAATGACGACAACAACAATAATAATAATAATGAAAATAATCATGAAAATTGCATTTATTATTCTATTATCTCTAATAATACATGCTCAAATTTATATTTGTATTGAAAAATATAAAATATTAATAATAATGATGGAAATCAAAAACGTTTTGGTCCGTGTGAGCTACAAAGGGCAATACAATATAATGGCGGATGGGCGAATAGAACTTGAGACCTAATATGTCCAGTAAAGAGTACAATACAATGAGGGAGGGGGAAATCGAACCTGAGATCTAATGTACCCAGTAAAAACGAAGAAATTGGCAGTTATCAAGATAAATAAAGGGACTGAGATTGCCTAAGATTTTGATCAACGGTTGTAAACCTTGGATTAGTGAGAAGCTTGGATTGAGGGAGGGAAGCATTTTTGGGCATCCACCTATTCTAACATTTATAAGATAAAGATTTTAGAGAAAAATTGGAAAAACTACGTGCCTTTTCTCTTTGGTAACTTGTCATGTCAAACAACTAATACAGAACAACCAAAAACACGCATATAGTATACAGGCAACTTACTACTGGGCAAAGTTCTGGAATTACGCTATAACAAGTTTGTGGAGACTCCAAAGATATATGACCTTAGCTTTGACCAGTATAGGGGCGTACATCTAACCATTGGCAGTTTCCGCAACTTCATAATCATAAGGTGGTGAGAAAAATTACAAATTTAAATACCTCATACATATTATCTAGCCGTTTTAAACTATCTCAGGTTCTGTTCGATAAATTAATTATTTAGATAACGAATAACGGTTCAGGTAATAAATATCAATTTGGATAGCGAATGGTATTTTTAATATAGCTTTTCACAGATAGCTGTTTAGATGAGCGGTTGAAACTAATGTGTTCGGTAAATTTAGTTATTATGGTAGCTGATTAATGTAAATTGACATAAAAAAATATAGATAATTTTCAAATATAAAATTTTTAATAATATTTTTTGACTAAAAAATATGAAATGCTACTTTTAGATGTTAAACGTTAATACTATTAATTTTTCAAAAACGCTGCTTAAAACGCTAAATGTTACTTGAAATACTAGTCAAAACACTAGTTTACCGAACACTAAAAATTAACTAATTAGTGTATTGACATGGTCAAAACACTAAACGCTATCCAAAACGCTGTTGTCGAACATGACCTTAAATAAAATAATTCAACTGAATATTTAGACTATCTTTTTTCCCTTTTATCTTGACATGAATGAAATTTTATCAAATTTTTTAAAATTTTTTTTATCAAAAACTAGATTATATTCATGAAAATACATATTCTCAACAACCATGAATACAAATATACACTCATTTTTTTAAAAAAAAAATAACATATGACGTATATATATATATATATATATTTTAAAATCTATCACTCTCTCACATATATATACACATATATATATATGTGAGATATGGAAGTCTAGGTCACATAACACATTGCCAAAGTTTGAACCCCAAGTTTTGAAAATTGTCAATTTTTCATAAATTTATAATTTATATAATTATAAATAAAAAAATAAACCTGACCACCGACCCTCGGCTCAACAGCCACCACCTCTTCGCATCTGCCACCACCATGGTGGCAGGGTTTATCTCTGACTCCCTAAAATACAGAATTGAAGCGACCCCCAAAAAAAAAAGAAAAGGGAAAAGAATTGGTTGCCTGCTCATGAGCAGAACATATGGAGATTGGACACCTGAGAGTGAGAATGATGCGTCTAATCTTGTGTTGTGTGTTTCTGCATCTTATCTTTGGATTTGGATTCTGCCTTCTCAGCCAAAATCCTCCTCCACTCCATTGTTCATTTATTGATGATTTTATTCGTGTCGGTCATCATTTCAGATGACAATTAATGGTACCAAAAAAATAAATAAATCACATATTAATCAAAGTCTCTATCATCTGTTCGAGAGTATATCCTCTAAAAAATTATATCACTAAAATTATAACAACATAGCTCTCATGACAAATATATTTAATATATATATATATGTATAAATATATATGAAAAATGAGTTTATATTCCCCGACTGTATAATGATTTGATAGGTAAAAAATCGTATGTTTTTTTAGAAGTTGTGTTTTTTAAAAGGACAAAACAGGAACAATAAGAGAGAAACTTCAATAGTTCTATGAAACTTATGCTATTAGGCTCTTTGAAGATAGATTAAAAGGTGTGTTTTTTTTAATTTATTTTCAATATTTGTTTTCAACATGCAATATCATGTATTATTCGATGTTATTTAGCATAATTCATAATGTTTCAATTATGGTTAATATCTTGTATTATTTATTAAAAATATATTATTAATCATATGTTTAAATAATTTAATATCATTTCATATATTGTGTTTTTTTAGTACATATACGTACACACTATACTATTCAATACATTTTGGTCCGATCCAAAGTCGGTACTCTTCATTTTCTACATGTACCAATCGTCCAAGTTCCCAAGCTAATCATCAGATTTAGTGATCTATTAATCACGAGTAATATGTTCACGACTTTAATTATATTCAATCCAAAGGAACAAATCCGAGTCTCTTTCTCCCTCTGTTATGGTGAGCAAATCAGATTTAGTGATCTACATGTTTTGTCCGTTCTTGTCTTGTTTTATTTATATTGTCTTCCTCTTTACATAAGGGTGATAATTTTACACGCATCCGATAGATATCCGTTTCATCCCACCCTAAAAAGTGGGTGAAAACTCAAAATATATGGATGATGGATGAATGATACTTTGATGGATTAGACTGGATCCGGGCAATCGATACTCCATCCGACCCACCTGTTTTCGCGAATGATAGATGGATTAGATGAAGCGGATAAAAGCAATTGATAGATGCGGATCATAGTTCACCGGATCTGAACGCGATCCATTGCCACCCCTATCTTTAAATGTCACTTTTACAAAGCAACTTTGCATTATTTTTATGCATATTTATGCTTTACCTTCAACAGCTCTTTTTAGGATCTTTTTTTCAACGTAAAATAGACAATTGCAAATTCAAGTGCTCGGAGTTGGAGAGGAAGCCTCTCTATTCCCATTACAACATTGCCTACTACTTGTCAAATGTGTGAATTGTTGCCCAGGAAACACGCAGTGAATTGTTGCAAAACTGATTCAGTTTTGAAGGTCATTCAATTTGGACGGTAATTAATCTCACACAAGGTAGGTAGGTAAAAGTATTGTGGATGCATATTTATATCCAACGGACAAAAGAGTGAACTGAAGGAGATGCCTCGAGACAAATACTAATAATAATAACAATAATACGACATCTAATCAAAGGGATTTCTGGACTCACAGTACAGACTCCAGAGGATATACAAGAAATCATTGCAATATTTAATTTGATCTTTCTCATGCATCGTAATCTATACATGCAATCCCATCATTAAAATTACGTCTGCTTGTGTAAACCCTACTGGCTACTGCTGTTGAGCTCAGGACAAACTGGATGGTTTACAAAAGGTCTCTGCATTTTTTTGACTAATACAATATATTCTGAATGAAGCACACTTTTTGGTCTTTAGCTACCCCTTTTCTCGTTCTCCAACCACCGAAAGAAAAGGAAAAAAAAAAAGAAAATAAAGGGAAAAGGCTTCATCTATGGAAAAGCTACTTACCCAACTCTGTGGTCTATTGCCCTACGGCGAACATTTGCTATCTGGAATCTAACATGCAATCATATTCATCACTTATTATTAAGGCCCTGTTCTTTTCGTTCTTAAATATAAATTTATTAATTTTAATTAATTTTAATTTATGTTAATTTATTTTAATTTATTTTATAAATTTTAATAAAAAATATCAATTTTAATCTACTTTAATAAATTTCAACTTACTCCTCACTATTTTAAATAAATTTTATCTATTATAGAAAAAAATTCAACCCACTTCTATCAAGCTCAACCAACTTCACCAATTCACCAATCTATATTTCTCAACAAAAAGAGCATGCCTTTAAGGGTTAGCCTTATATTCTTCTATTTAAGAGTTAATTAACATTTTAGTACCTTTTAAAGTATATATGGTCATTGAATAAAGTATGTTAACATTTATGAAGATAATAAATCAATATACTGAAATTTTAAGGGATAAATAATTTAACCCATTCTGACCAAAAAACTTTAAAAATTATGTATTGATCTCCAAAAATTAGATGTTGTTACAATTTTACCATACTTGTCTTGTTTTTTTAAAAAAAAATATCATGGTGTTTGACAGGTTTGGACATGTCTTGTTACAAAATTTTATTGACATTGTCTTTGATGCCACATATATATAGGATGCAAAATTTCTTTAAAAAATAGCTTAATTAAAAAAATAGGTCACTTTGAGATAAACTAAAAAAATAAAAATTTTATAATGTTTTTTCCGGAGACAGAGGATAAATTACAACTTCATTAAAATTTTACCATATATAGGGTGCAAAACTTCTTAAATAAAAAAAACAAATTAAAAAATATGTCCCTTTGAGGTAAAGCAAAAAAAAAAAATTTATAATGTTTTTGGTTGAGAAAGAGGAATAAATTACAACTTCATTAAAGTTCAAAGAGGTAGTAAATTATTATTTTCACAAGGTTACGGACTAAATTCAGAGTACTAAGGGCTCGTTCTTTTCGTTTGGAAATATGGGTTGGTAAATAGGTAAAATTAGTTCAAGTTGGTTGAAATAGGTATTTTTTTTTTTGTTGAGGTTGGTTAAAATGGGTTTAAGTGGATTAAAGTCGGTTAAGGTTGGTCGAAGTGGGTTGATTTTTTTTTTGTTTTTTGGTGATGGGTAGAAGTTGATTAAAATAGTAGGAAGTAGGTTGAAGTTGGTTGAAATTAGTTGAACTAAGTTGAAATGGACTGAAGTTAATTTAAGTGAGTTAAAGTTGGTAAATTTAAATTTACCAACGAAAAAGAACAGAGCCTAAGATGTCAATAACTCTTTAGTTGAAGTAGCTAACTACATATCAAATGAGCATTCAAAAATTTATAGGTGACTTAAGTGTAGGTTGTAAATTGAAAAATCATGTTTAAAATTTGCTTTGGGTAGTGAGTGGGTACGTGAGGGTAGGCTTATGAGTGCTAACATGTAGGGTTTTTTAGAACTTAACCTTACTTATACGGTTATACCTCATGCAGGTTGGCATATTCTTGACCCTCAATAACATTTGTTTTGGCTAGAGCGTTCAAATTCGCCTAAACCTGCAGGTACCCTTGTGTTATTGGGTCACCTGATGACTTTCGAATATTCCTTCATAGAAAATGACATTTTTCGTTCAGTTTTATTTTTGTCATAAAGTTAAACAGTAAACATCCCACTAAAGGAAAGACAAAGTAACAACAAAATGTTTCAACAACAAGAATCATAATTATTAATTTGCTTAAATAAGTACTGTAAATATTTGGAGAGGGGGAGTAAGCTGGGTTGAAAGGAGGTGAGAAAATAGAAAGTTAAAAGAGCCAAAACAAATGAAACCAAATTTTTTTATTTTTATATTTTGAAGGTTGAACTTTTTTAATCAAAAAAAGTAAAGATTAGCGAATATGATTAGAGGGTTAAAATCTTAACCCTAAGTTGAGAGGCTTTGAAAATATCGGGATTTCAATTTTGGAGAGGATTGAGCCCTCGTATCATTGACATTGTTGGAACACCTATGTCTTGCATTGTCGTATGAAGTGAAACGTGACTTTTGCATGTGAAGAAACAATTCAGAATTTTTCACTCGATTATTAATAATCAATCTCGGTTTCATACTTAAACTCTGGACTGGAATTCAAAGTACTGCACTTTTTATGCGTTCATTGAGCTATTACGTTTATTAAAGTATTAAAGGAGCTTTTTATGTAGTGTTTGGTTGAAAGTAATGCAATCACTATGCAGTGGAATCAACCATGTAATGCAATTGTTAGTGTAATGGAATGGGATAATAATTGCATTACAATGTTTGGTTACAAAGTTTTTACAAGTGTAATGGAATGAATTCATCTACAAACAATACTTAATTTTACACGTGACGTGAAGTACTTGCAATTCAATTCGCATTTTATTTTTGCCTATTTTAATTATTTGTAGCTTCGTTGATAAATATCATCAAATATCTTATCATCATGATTACAATGTTTCGTATGAGACTTACATCACTCTATTTCTTATAGATTACAATAATGTAATATTGTTCAAGTTTACCAAGTAGAGAGAAAATGATGATGATGATGATGATGATGACGACGACGTGAGAGAGAGAGAGAGACATGATGTCTACAACGTACAAAAATACAGTTACAATAATACGATCATGGTCTAGGTTAAATTTTATCTAATATGGACAGGAGAGATAGGGGGTGAGTGGAGCTTCAAACTTTTAAAAAAATGATGTCAAACTAATAAGAGAGGGGGAAGTAGAGGAGAGACAATGGAGATAAGAGAGAGAAAGTTCCCAAATATAATAGTTTATAGTTGGATAGATTTTGATTTAAAGGTATGCAATCAAAATTGTTTAGAAAAAGTCAAATAATTGTAATTGCATAGATTGAGGTAAATGTAATTACAATGCAATCTTGATTACATTACTTAACGGTAACCAAACATGGTAATGGAATCACCATTACCATTTTGATTGCATTACCACTTCGATTACATAGAACCAAACAAGCCATTAATGTCATTTTTCGGACTGAAAAAATGTCTAGTGAATGAAGATTCAATACTGTTATCCCCCTATATAAGAATAAAGGAGATATTCAAGATTTCAAAAATTATAGGAGTATAAAGCCGCTTAACAACATTATGACGTTATGAGAAAGGATGATCAAGAGAAGGTTAAGGAATAGTATTTCAATCTCACAGAACCAGTTCGGACCGTTCGGTTTTATGCCAAGAAGATTGACTATGGAGGCTATCAACGTCTTTAGAAAGTTCATGGAATTGTATAAGGATAGGAAAAGGGTTGTTCACATAGTGGTCATAGACATAGAGAAAGCGTATGATAGAGTATCACGTGAAGTGCAATGGAAGAGAAAGTAGTGTCAGTGGCATATATTCGAGTTACTAAGAACATATACGAGGGAGTAAACACGAGTGTTCGGACGCCAGGAGGTGACACTCCCGACTTTTCTGTTGGTATTGGACTCATCAGGAATCATCCTTAAGTCCATTTCTTTTCACTATTGTTATGGACGAACTCACTTAAGAGATCCAACATGAGATACCATGGTATGTGTTATTCGCGGATGATTTATCCTTATTCATGACACTATGGATCGAGTTAACATTAAGTTGGAGTAATGGACGTACATCCTAAAGTGTAGGAGTTTTAAATTAAGTAGATGGTTTAGTGCTGTGAATAGGAGTGTAAAAGTATTTGTGAGAAGATATGAGATGATTTACCTCCTAGAATGTAAAAGAGGTCGTGGATGGCTTAAGAAAAGTTGATACGAGGTAATTAGATATGATTTGAAATTTTTACAACTAATGGAGTAAATGACTTAGGATAGAAATTTGTGGATGTCTAGGATTAAAGTTTTGAACTATTAGATGGCTAACTTCTTAGCACTCCTTTGGCTTTGAATGGTAGGAAATATGTGGTATTGTACTGATCTTTTTGACATCTTTCGCTGGATATATTTGGTATGCTAGGAGTATCCTTATCGTATCTACGTTATTACTCCCCCAACTCCAAATGTTTAAGTTGTATATTGCTCTGGGCCATGTTTGTATTATGTTGTTGCATGCTGCTTAAGATACGTACAACTCTTACACATTCTCGGTTGCTCATTTTAATTAATGCTTTTTAAATTATGTCATAGGTTTGTTAACTTTGTTTATCAAACGTTTTTCAACTTTTGAAAATTTTTTTTTCAAGGTTTTTTATGTGGGTTTATTGGAATTGACCTTTATACAGGCAATCATATATGTAAAGGTAAGGATGCATACTTCTAAATCTTCCCAGGGCACGCAAAAATAAGACCCACACTGAAGATAGTAGTAGTTATTATTGTTGTGGTTGTTGTATTGAACTATTATGTTTCATAAAATTTTTGACCACTTGTTCCTGACCCATATATCTACTACTCTTTGTAGACTAGAACACAACCTAATGGCTAGTGGCACTATGGCTATTTTGTTATGCTGAATTGAAATTTTCAAGGATTTTTTGAACATATAATGACTCCAAGATCATGTTCTTTTTAACTTATAGTAAGTAATTATTATAAGTATTTAGCACATTTTAGCACAATTCAGCGCAATTCAGCATGATTCAACACAACACAGCACTGTTAACTACTTATTAAAAATACTTAGTTTTATTTTCTTGAGTGATTCAGCATATTTCAGTATGATTCAACATATTTCAGTAGTAAATAGTAATAAGTAATTCTCATAAGTCGAAAAGAACATACCCCAAAATTACAAAAATAAGGAATCAACAAAATTAATAATTTATGTACCAGTGATTTGAAGATGTCCATATCCCTCGCTTGACGATGCCAGTGTCTCCTCCATTAAGCCAAGGGCCCATAGATCTAGTAGAATATGGCTGTATTGTCTTCCACTTATTTTTCGTTTTGAAAAAAGTTTACTTTAAGTTAGTAAAAAAACAGTAAAATTCAGTTTAGTTTAATTTAGCAAAGTGAAATTGGTTTCAATAAGAATAAATTTAGTCTAATAAAATTCAACAAATAATAAGTTTAATTCAATGAAAACAAATTAGTTTTGTTTCATTTAGTAAAAATAATAAAGCTCAATTAAGATAAATTTAGTAAAAATTAGTTAAATAAAATAGGGCTAAAATTTATAAAATGTAATGATTATTTTTTTGATGGAAGAATTTCAAGAGTTCACCAACTAAATGATTTTATTATATTTGATTCTAATATATTGATAAGGACCCACCAATGATATCCTTTTTATTTAAATAAGATTGCTGATTGATTTTCAACAAGCAGAAAGAATATATGCTGCTGCGTCTCGGACATTCTAGTTTGGGCCTCTTGGTCCACATAACCTTTTCTTTTCGGCCTTTTGCTCAGCTTTGCGTATACAAGATAATCAAAAAAAAAAATCCCAATCTTTTGGTAATTTATCTATTATATAATATAAAAAAAATATTGAATTGACTTGCATAAGAGTGATTTTAGGAGGTTAACTTATTTACAACCTTTGATCAAATACTCTGACAAATCTCAGCCATCAATCAAAAATTTAATTGTTTTTTAAAAAATAAAAAGTATTGATTGAGGTACTGGGTGCATTAGGTCCCAGGTTCGATTCTCTCCTCCTCCATTGTATTGTCCTTTGTGGCTCCTACGGACCAAAAAAAAAAATCGTTAGTAACTTCCTCGACTCTCTCTTTCTTTCTCTCTCACGTTAACTCCTTAAGATCAGCTTCTCATAAAATTCTCCATCATTTTTTCCCTCCATCCAAATATAAATTTAGGGCTCATTTATGAAAGTTAAATGGTAGGATTGATATCATTAGTCAGTCAAGTATAAAATTGGATAATAAAAATTTTATACATTTACTTTTAAAATGAGTACTACTTTTATTTTTAAACTTATTATTTTTTATCATTCATAGAATGTTGTTAAAAATATTTTAAGAAAAGACACAAATTTATAGAATAAGAATTTGTGTTATACATAAAATCCAAATAAACAATACTTTTAATTTTTGTATAAATTAAATACCATCGATAGTCTATCTATATGTTTTTATTTATACCTAAAAAGGATAACCTATGAAAACTTCATTTAATAGTGCTCAGCAAAATTCCATGAATTACAAACACAACTTAAATAAACAATCAAAACTCAACAACATTAACAAAGTATCCGAATTCACACCCAAACAAACAAAAAAAGGATTGCAAATTGAGAATTATTACAATTCGTACCACTTAATTATATTATAGCTCGAGACCATGCATTGTATTGACAATATCCCCATCCCCCCCCATATATATATATATATATATATATATATATATATGTATGTATATATATATATATGTGTGTGTGTGTGTGTGTGTGTGTGTGTGTATTAGTTGTGTGTCCCTTCCCTCCTCCGTCTCTCGCCCTAAAAACAAATGTGTAAATTAGAGTAGCTGTACCTTTTGGGGGAGGGCCGGGCGGAACTTGGATTGATGTGATTGATAAATAAATAATTACATAACATTTAACACGTTCACAAATATTAAATGCTTATTATGACGTCTAATTAACTTAGTGTAATAATAAATGTTTTCATGATTTTAATTTTTCTTATGTTTTTGTCACACATTTTACAAATGTAATCTATAAGGAATTTCCGTAAAGAAAATTAGCTAAACACTAATTTGTGTTACTACGGTTAAGGACAATCTCTTTAAACTAAGCTTCTTTTCTTTTTTTCCTAAATGCCAAAATCCATATATATGGTACAAAATATGTTTTTTTTTAAATTTCATTCATCACCTGGATAAATAGGATTAACAAGAATTTTCTTAAATACTTACAATTAGGGGTCAAATAAAAAAATTGGTTTGATGATTAAAACTTTCGAGCTTGATGTATTTTATGCTCAAACAGGTAGAGATGGTTATCGTCAATATGACAATGTTAATAGTTTGTTCTACAGAATCTCTCTCTCTCTCTCTCTATCTATCTATATCTATATCTATCTATCTATCTATCTATCTATCTATCTATATATATATATATAAACACATACACACATATATGGTCGAACCGAAATCAAAACCGAAATCCTAAATTTTTTTTTGTTCGATTAACCGAACCGACATTTTTAGAAAAGTCGAACCAGTTAACCGGTTTTTCATTTCGTCTTTGAGTTTTTCAGTTTGGTTTTTCGACTTTGATTTTTGTGCTCACTCCTACCTTCAGGGATGTTTGCACAATTGGGCAGCTACTGTATGGGGTGGTGGTGAAAGAAATTAGAAATCTATACTTTAGAGCAAAGGATGCTGGGAATTGAATCGTGTTGGTGCAATATGTTTGTGCAACACCCCCTCAAACAAAACAAAATAGGGAGAGCATATAGAATTTGTGAAGAATTGCGGCATATTACATGTCCAAAATTATTGAAGGGTTTGCTCTAGGTTAGCGTTATTGGTTGTGTGTCCATTCCCTCCCCCGTCTCCTGCCCTAAAAACAAATGTGCAAATTAGCGCAGATGGACCTTTTTCTGCCCGGGGGGGGGGGGGGAGAGTGCGGGGCGGAACTTGGATTGATGTGATTGATAAATAAATAATTACATAACATTCAACACGTTCACAAATATTAAATGTTTATTATGATGTCTAATTAGCTTAATATAATAATAAATGTTTCCATGGTTTTAATTCTTTCTATGTTTTTGTCATATATTTTACAAATGTAATCCATAATGAATTTCCGTAAAGAAAACTAGCTAAACACTAATTTGCGTTACTAAGGTTAATGACAATCTCTTTAAACTAAACTTCGTTTTTTTTTCCTAAACGCCAAAATCAATATATATGGTACAAAATATGTTTCTTTTTTTTTTATTCTTTTCATTCATCACCTGAATAAATAGGATTAACGCGAATTTTCTTAAATACTTGCAATTAGGGGTCAAACAAAAAAAAATTGGTTTGATGATTGAAACTTTGGAGCTTGATGTGTTTTATGCTCAAACAGGTAGAGGTGATTATCGTCAATATGGCAATGTTAATGGCTTATTCCGCAGAACACACACACACACACATACACATATATATTTACATATATTTATATATA